>JASANC010005037.1:0-152858 GCA_030248135.1 Theristus sp. LFF4_11
AAAAATATGACTCTTATGTACTTGTATCCGTGTGTACCACATCAGAGACTTGAAAAGGTTGTCGAGCCAAGTCTTTCACTGCTTACACAAGGCCATATTCCTCCTTTTATATGCGTCTCCCGCATTTTTAGATAATCGAATTAGAGGGTTGGTTGGTGATCACGTGATGCATAAGTTCTTTGCAAACCAAACTTCTTTGCAACAGCAATTCATGCACAGAATGCATGCATCAACCAATCAGCTAGTTCGATCTGTTATAAAGTTAGACTGAACACGTGCTGTTGGCGCTGATAGAATTCCGGACTAAATTTAGTTGTGTTGATGGTGAAATGCACGGTCGTTTTGTGTCTTCTTCCCACAGAATCAATCAACTCTGGCTGGTCGCATTCATTGACATTGCAATTGGTCAGCCGATCGCATTTTGAAAAACAAATGAGGCTCGATTGATTACTTTTGAGCTATCATTCGGTCTATCCAGTCAGTTAGCACGACAAAAAAAATGGAAAACCACAACAAATCGAAGCAAACTCTTGAAAACACCGCAAGACCAACGTGATGCTGCGACTCGATCTCTCCGACCAGCTCCTGACGTCGCCACAGGTAAATTCGCCCATTCAGCGCTCCACCCAACGTACCGCCATCCGCGGCAAACGCCACGCAAAGGATGGTTGGCGAGAGTTGCGCATTCGACGAAACGCCATTGGTTTTCGTCAACGTGTTGCCGAACAGCGACCAGAACGTCAGATGCTTCAGGCCGCAGCTGACCAGCGTGTTCGGCCAGTTCGGGTGGAACTGACAGTCGAATGTCTGACGAAGTTTTTTTTGTTTTTGGTTTTTTGCGGTTTCGTCCATGATGAGCGGTTTTTTTGCTGGTTCTGCGACTCCATTGGCTTGGCACGGGAGATCAGGTTCATACTTGAAGCGGAAATTCGAAATTACTAAAGTTACGGTAGTCCCTGTGAGATACCACAGTGTCACTGTTGGCAACTTCGAATTGTCGCATCAAGCAGGTTACTGATCGTCCCTCTCTATGCCATGTAAAAATATTAAAACAAAACTTTTAAATACAAGCATTCTGATTAGTTTGTATCTCGGTACAAAAAACAGCCGAACAATATTCCTGGCAGTAAAGAAAAATATTTTTCAAAAAAAGTTTTCGCTTTCAGACCTTCAGGTTCGAGTCGGACGACTGAGCGACCAGTTTTGCGTCCTTCCACTTCCAAATTGACAACGTTTGTCTTTCGTCGCCAGAAACAGTGGCCAAGAGCTGAAAACAAATCGTCAAATCGTTTTTGAGTCAAAAATTGGATAGTCCCTGCCTTCTTCAGTCTAGCCAGCTCGTTTTTCTGTGTAGAGTTGCACCCGCAAGCCCATTATGGCCACGGTACCGTTACTGTTTTAAAACGCGATTTTCTTCACGATTCCTCAACAGCACGCAAGTTTGAACTTTCAACGGCACGGCAAGTTTGAACTTTCAACGGCACGGCATTTGTACGGTTTCGTTATTTGTAAAAATCTACTGGAATGAACACATTGCTTCCATTTCACAAAAAAAGTGCAGCACTGAAAAAAAAAATTGAAATGGCAACAAGTCGCCCCACTGACGTTTGACCCCGGTATGCAGTGGAACGCAACGCAGCTGGCCGGTGACTTCTGGCGAATTTCACTGAGCAACCGCCGTGTGCGGCTGTCCCAGACGAGAATCAGCCCGTCCACGTGCTGCGCGCTTGCCACCAGCCGTCTCGAGGGGCCGACACGCAAACTGAAGAAGAATGGTTGCTTTTCAGGACAGACTGAGTAGCTGTTTGGCGGGATCAGCTTCACAATGCAATAACGCAGCCAATCAACGTGCGAGACCAAACAGCACGAAAGCACACTGGCCATCATTTTCTTTGAAAACATGCTGCTAGCGTGCAACTGCAGCCGAGCGGACGCTAAATTGGTGCGACTACGATACTGCAACAACAACGTACACGAGCGGTCATGATCCAATACACCGGATCATAGAGGCCTTCAAGTCGCTGCATTGGAATTGGAACACGTCGATTTCCAAACATGCCAAAAAGCAAATAAGCCAGTCAACAAACAATTCACACAGGTGAGGTGTGCAATCACCTTCCAACTCACCAGACCACCTCGTCATTGTGTCTCGTGAAGTGCGTCTGTTTCGATCGTTTGTGGTCCAGCAGCACAACAACGGAAGCAACCGGGTATATCAAAAAGCCGTCGATAGTGACATGTAAGTTGTTTCGGCTCTGTGCACCGTTATAGCCGTACACCCAATCAAGACGCAGTTGCGGCTTCTGTTTTATGTCCGAAACAACAACGTCATCCTTTGTTTGTTTCGGTTTATTCACCGTTTCTGATCGCTTTTTCACGCCCGTGGGCATGGTGAAAATGGTTTTCAGGTCACCAGTGGACGGTTTATCACAGATTCATAAATTTGGACAAATCATTCCTGTGAAATCACCAAAAAAAGCGAAACAATTTAGTTGGCAAAGTCAACCAGTATTATAAAACAACAGTAAAAATCCGAAACACACCTAACAAACAAACAAGCAAACAATCGAAACGTAAACAGGTTGCTTAGCAACAAGTAAGAAGTGAGCGTAGCATCATTGGTCTAGATCTGTTCAAATGCAACAATGACACAAGTATGATTGGTAAACATCAGGTCCAAACAAAGCAAGCATTTTGCAGCAAACGAGAAAACCCGATGCTTGTTCAATTAATAAAACCAATCACACAATGTCGAAGGCGAGACAACACGTTTCACTTCTAATTTCCCGTCAACGAATTCTATTTGCCCTTCTGCTGTCTGCGTCTCGCCCCTTTCGCCCGTTTATTGCCGCCGGACGGCTCCCGATCCGGGTCGTTTTCCGAAACGACCACCACCCTCGCGTGGCCGCTCTGTTTCAGATGTGCAAACAGTTTTGTCCGGGACGCAAACGACGCTCCGCACGTGCGACACTGATCCGAGACTGCGAATGGATCGGGCGGCGGCGGCGGCGGCGGTGGGCCGGCGGGTTTTTGGCTGGAGGCCGCTGTTGGCTTCTCGTCTGAGTCACCGTTCAAAGTGGCCGTGTTCACTTGTTTGGTTGAATCGTTTTTTAAAGCGCCATTCGAGTCCAGCTTCATTTCGTGCACGTATCGCTCCAGCACCGCAGCAGAGTCTTCTTCTTCTTCGTCGTCGTTGTTGTCATCTAATTTCGCGGCATTTTTCTCATTTTGTGTTTTACTGTTCGTTTCATCCGCTGATAAATCTCGTTCTCGGTCCGAGTCGGAGCTGGAAAATGGTGCGCTGGGCAGCTGTGCTTGTTGTTTCTTGCGTTGCCGTTTCTTTTTGCCCTTTCCGCCCGGCTGCGGTGACCTGCAGAGTCGAGTACTCATTTCCCAGTGTTTTCCTTTATTCTTCGTCTCTTACCAACAAAACTTGAGCATTTTTTATCCAACCTGCAGTTTGCGTCCTGCGTTTCGCCCACGTCGTCGTCGCCATCATTATCCTTGATCGTGGCATTCAACAAAATCCACTCCTCCTCGGTCAGTTGTTTCTTCAGCTCAACCACGGCGTCGCGGTGTTTTTTCGATCGCTCGTGATTGGCGCGTTGCTTTTGACTGCAAAACAACAGCGATTATGCTCGGAATTCATGTATGGCATCACGTGGTCACCAGCCAATCAGCTAATTGCATATGATGTAGACAGGTAGACTCTACAGGTTCCATCTAACAATAACATTTCTCACATTGTCAGCTGCGATCTAACCAATGAACAACATTGTTCTGCGCATTGGGTACTAATAAAGCTTCACTCGTTTCGGGATGCCCATATGGCTCATGCTAGAAATTCTCACAGAAGCAGAGCTTGCAGCAACCATCCCATTTTTTCGATATCAACCAAACCAGCGTTACAAACTTCAAAGACCAAAAAAGGTTTTGTTAAGAGGTATTCATGAAGCAGTATTTAGTGACGCGTAGCTGTATGAAAACATAGCTATGCGGCCACTAACTACTGCTTCATGAATGCCCCTTTAGTTTTCCTGAAACTGCAAAAAAACACAACCGCACGAACGATTTGAACGCTCGCTCACAGACGAGACAATAGAGCGCGCAATGCACGATCGATCCCCGTTCACCCCCATCCATGTCGTCTTGCTCCACATCAACGTCGTCGTCGTCGTTGCCGTCACCAAACTGCGCTGCGAGCTCAGCCTCGATATGCTGCAGTTGCTCCTCGTGGTGTTCGGAGTTGTCCCAGTCCGTCGTTTGATGTTCGCCGATTTGCCTGGGAAAAACGGGTTACGAAACATAAGAGCCAGTCGAAAAATATATTATCTAAAAATGCGGGAGACGCATATAAAAGGAGGAATATGGCTTTGTGTAAGCAGTGACAGACTTGGCTCGACAACACTTTTCAAATCTCTGATGTGGTACACACGGATACAAGTACATAAGAGCTATATTTTTGCGCCGCGTTTGTTTTCCTGAAAAGCGTAAAAACTTTAATTTTTTAATTGTCCTCTTCAGTTTAGTCTAAAATCACACCATGTGCGAAATTCTGTAAATTCTGTGCAAAAACAGAAAAATCAGAGATTGCAAAACTTTGCTGCATGTAGCTTTATCGTTGTTGCTAACGTACGCACCGCTGTGTACACACCAGAACCAGTGACAGAATGGTGTTGTCTGCCGTTGATTTTCACCCTGTTTACCAAACTCCTGTGGCAGGATAAACCGTCTGTCCCGTGAGTCATTGCCTTTGCCACAGAAGGAAACCTTGCGTTCCGATATACCTCTGCGATACACTTTGTCCTGGGCAAAGCAGTGTCAGCGATCCAAAGTCTGATCTGATGTTTTGCCCAGACTATAAGATCTGTCTGTGGTAAAACACCTTCGGCAGTTCTGCCTGGTGTCCGTCGCACTGACGAGCCAGGGGACACCGCGGTATGCGTCTACCTGGCGAAACCGCAAACAGCGAACATTATGTATTGATCGTTATTTTAGTGTTTTTAGTGGTCGCTAAATGCCCAAAATACCGCAAATGTGAAAGTTTCATTTGTCTACAAACAAAGTACGAGGGTTGCCATGTGCAACCGAATTTAATAAATAAACGGCGCAAAAATATGGCTCTTATGTACAGAGTGGGCCAAAAAAAGGTTCCATTTTCAAACTGCTGTCACTGGCTGGTATTTCAATATTATGAGCTGAAATTTTCAGCATTGATAAAACATGTGATGCCATTTTTTCTGACAAAATTTTTATCTAGTTTGGTCAAGTAGATTAAGTTTTACAGCACAATGTTTAAAAATTCCCAAATTTTCAAAAAAACGGATTTTTAACCAAGAATTTAACAACGAATCATTGCTCATAGACATCCAAATCATCATCAAGGTTTGTCGTCCGTCAGCGGCTGAATGAAATTTTACGCGAAACTGGCGAGTCACTGCAGAAAAACTTTCAGATTGCTCCCACCAGATGACACACCAGACCCGTTGTTCTGCTGTCCACTTAACATGACGAAACTGCAGAAAACAAACTGAAACACTGTTTTTATTCAAACCGCAGAAAAACTTTTCAAAAGAAACAAATTAACAGACAGAGCAACACAGAAAACAAAAAATCAACTGAACAATTCTTTCTGTCGCAGTCGCATGGCTGCTGACTCGAGTCCGTTGTGAAACATCAGAATTTCGCTCGAGGTGCTCAAATGCAATTCAAGTGTGAGACCTTTCCACTCTGAGCGCATGATTTGAACTATTACGGGTATCCAAAAAGACCAATTTGTCACCTTCGCAACAGTTTCAAAATTGAATCACGCATCTTGATACTAAATTTTTCTTGCACTCATTTCAGTCAATTTGTTGATTTTTCGAGCTTTTTAAAAAATCTGCCACAGTGACCGCTAGGAATTATATATCGGAAAAAAAAATTTTGTCAGTAAAATGGCAACGCATGTTTTATCAGTGCTGAAAATTTCAGCTCATAATATTAAAACACCAGCCAGTGACAGCAGTTTGAAAATGGAACCTTTTTTTTGGCCCACCCTGTACTTGTATCTGTGTGTACCACATCAGAGATTTGAAAAGTGTTGTCGAGCCAAGTCTGTCACTGCTTACACAAAGCCATATTCCTCCTTTTATATGCGTCTCCCGCATTTTTAGACAATATTCTGACTTTTACATAAGCCGCGAAGGTCGGACCAAATTCACAATTCGTTGGTCACACATTCTTCTAAACTCCGGAGAACTCAGGTTTTTCATTTTTCGTTTTTGGGCCGATTTCGCCTATGCTATTTCTACGGCCGATTCGCCCGAAATCGTCACGGTTCAGTACCTAGAATTGCTCACATAAGAAAACTGACCCAAAAGCCGTGATCGGCGCAATGAATTACCCAGGACAACACAATTTTCTTGTTTTTCATTTCTGGACCGATTTCGCCAATTTCAACGGCCGATTCACCCGAAATCGTCACGATTCGGTATCTAGAATTGCTCACAGAAAAAAACTAATCCAAAATCCGTGATCAGCGCACTGAATTACCCTAGAAAACACCGTTTTTTTGTTTTTCGTTTCTGGACCGATTTCGCCAATTTCCACGGCCGATTCGGCCGAAATCGTCACGAATCAATATTTTGTGTTGTTCACATAAGAAAACTAACCCAAAATACGTGATCAGCGCATTGAATTACTCCGGACTACACCAGTTTCTCATTTTTTGTTTTTGGACCGATTTCGCCAATTTCCACGGCCGATTCGGCCGAAATCGTCACGAATCAATATTTAGTGTTGTTCACATAAGAAAACTAACCCAAAATACGTGATCAGCGCATTGAATTACTCCGGACTACACCAGTTTCTCATTTTTTGTTTTTGGACCGATTTCGCCAATTTCCACGGCCGATTCGGCCGAAATCGTCACGATTCAATATCTAGAGTTGCTCACATAAGAAAACTAACCCAAAATCCGTGATCAGCGCATTAAATTACCTAGGACTACACCAGTTTCCTATTTTTTGTTTCTGGGCCGATTTCACCAATTTCCACGGCCGATTCGCCCGAAATCGTAACGACTTTAGTTAGTTACCTGCTATTCCTTTAATTAAAAAAAATAAAGGTCAAATTTAAACTCTCCGTTGTTGGTTACCCCTAGAAACTTTTTGAGTTATCAAATAACGGTTTGTTCCATGCGCAGAAAGCGCAAATACACTTCAAAATGAGCATTTTCCGTCATGTTGTATAAAAAGGCAAAATTTGAGCTTTCAGAAGCATCAGAGAAAAAAATGAATGCGAAATTTGAAAATCCCAAACATTTTTACCCTAGGAAATGTTTTTATCACAACAGTTCGAATTTTCTTTATATCACTGAAACTGCGAACACATTTTATGACATAGTCGAAAAAAAAGGGGTTTGAAGAATATTTTTTTTCACGTTCAGAATTGATAAAATACGCACACAGCGTGTGTAGAAGATCACCACGAAAAAATTTCTCGTGCACACAGTGTATCTGTGGATTGTCTGCCTGTGTGCCGCAGAAAAAAATCTCAGCTCCTTTTATGTTCACAGAGCGAGGCAAAGTAAGTTTGGAATTTTAGCGCGAGCGACTGACGGGCCATATTATGCCGCATCCGCTGTCCGCTCCGCTCGCGAATGGGCATGATAAATTTAGTCAATCAATCCATACGAAGATTATTATTGTAGATCGATTGTGTTTGACCAAAGAAATGACATCATTTGCATTGAATGAAACGGCCCGTTAGTCATGCCCGTGACGGGCACCAGGATTTCAATGTGGCTCACTCCTTCACATAAAGAAATCGGCTTGACTGTTGCTGTTTGATAGCGAATGGTTCAAAGCATATATTACGGAGCGCCCCGCTTGAATCTACAGGCAACATGCCATACAGTTTGTCTACTGCCAGCTGACTGGTTTCACACTTGTTTTGCTGCCTGGCAAAAACGAGTTTCATTATTTTTCGCCTCGAAGGTTCCGCTTTGCCGACCATCGCCCACTCGACTCACATCAACCGCTGGCGGATCTGCTCCTGTCGGTGCTGTTCCGCCTTCTCCCTCTGCTGCCGTCTGCGCTGCTCCAGTTGTTCTCGATGGGCGATCACTCGCTTGTCGCGTTTACGAACAAAGGCGACCAGCTCCTAAAAATGGAAATGTTTAGCTGAAACATACGTGAATGGCTGTGATTTCCATTATGTACAGTATGTTTCTTCAGACCTGTCTTCTTGGTTCAACAGAATACAGAGCACGCAAGCGAAAAAACAGAACGGGACCGGGTTTGAAGGACATATTTCGGCGACAAATGGAGCTTCGGATTCCAACCAAATCCGATCACCGTTCGTTCTTCGGTGTTCTGCTACAAACAAACAGATGACAGGTTTACAAAACCTACAAGTTATTGCCAAACTTCAGTCACACTAAAACCAATCGCGCCACTTTACCCGGACGAGCTCGTTTCGCTCGCGACGCGCCGCCTCCCTGAGCTTTCGGTTCTCCTTCTCCATGGCGCGGAGCACGTTGCGATTGGGCGCCTGTGTGATGTCCCAGTGGTCGAGCCAGACAAACGTGCGCGCCGTTTGGTACGCCTGCCACCGGCCGTAGAACACGGCGACCACCGGAAAATGAAAAACTTTGATTTTTGTTTGTTTGTTTTTGTTTGTTCGTCAGCGTCCACACACCCGACCGAGCCTGCTCGATCGGCTAAATTGCGTCACTCTGCCTTTCCCAAGTCTTAGAGATCAAATCGAAAATGAGTTGATAGTTCACTTTCCTTCGCCCACTGTACGTAGAACACTAATGCGCATTTCAACAAACAAACGCCTCCAACGCACTTCTTCATAAGAGCTGTCCGCGTTGCCGAACGGCGGATAGTCGTGCTCGGATCGATCGTCGACGTCGACGAAATCAAGGTCTTCGTTGGCGATTTGCGTAAACACGTCACCGTACACTCCATAGAACGACTGCAAATCAAGCAAGCTGCAGGATGGTTGTCTGCATTTTGGCCTTGGCAACATCATATATGAACAGCAAGAACTCAAATTTGCTCCAAGAAAAAACGAAACGACACATAATTGCTTTATTTCTTTTGACGTCACGTCTTGGTGATCGTCATACAATCTTCAAACATGTCTGTTGAAAGTAGTAAAAAACTTCTGATTCTGGAAGTTTTATCGAGCTTTTCCCAAATTTTAACTGCGAAAAAATCTAGAATCCAGATAGGTTTCTTACTTTACTGTCGTTGCCGTATCCACTGTAGCATGCGCTGGAGAAATATGGGAACAAGTTGATCGAATTGTCTTTGTAGTTTTCGTCGATTCCTGAAACATAAAACTCATAAAAAGCTGTCTTTTTTTCATGAAACGCGACTGAATTTACTAAGTTATTAGGTTGACTGATGACAATTAGCACACGGTAAACGAAATTGTTTTTTGTGATAATGTACACTTTCGCAGAACCGCAGACGTTTTGTGCGGCGTTTTTTCGTGAAAATGACTGGTGTTTGGGTCGTTCTTGAATTGGCGGTTCGTTCGGTCTGTTTTGGTAAGCCGTTGAAAACCTCTGATTTACGGACGGCCAATTTTACCAATGCGACTTTCTGCCGCCCCAATGTATAAACCAATACAACCAAAATAGAAAATATTGATGCATGAGTGTTTGCGAAATTAGGTGCAGACACCTGCACGTGCAGGTTTTCTCATCAGTGCATTCCTACACGTTCCAATCTTATTGACTTCTGTCTTAACAACAAACACAAGAAAAACACCACCTCCTTTCAGGATGGCGTCGCGATGCCGATCATACCAGGCACGCTCATGCGCGTCCGACAGCACGTCGTAGGCCTGTTGGATCGCAGCGAACTGCCGCGTGCATTCGTCCACGTTTTCCGGGTTTTTGTCTGCACGCAAGCGAAACAGAACAGAACGTTTTGTTCCTGAAATGGGTCCCTTCAGTCGTCCGCTCCGGCTTCCTCGACCGGTTCGTTTTTAAAAACCAGACTGTTTGCGGTTTTTTTTTGTTCTTTCGACGGAGATTCAGACAACCGGTTCTGGTCGTCTTGCAATCACGTGATCGAGTGTTTGCAGACTCTCACAAACAAACGGTCGAAAAAGTCCCAGGAAACACTTTTTCACTTCCAAAAATTAACAAGTGAACTTTCACCGAACTCGAACATGAACAATAAACAAATAATGAAAAGTTAAAAGTGAAACTAAAGACGAGCCACCACGACGACGACGACGAGACGAGAACAGAACAAACCAGGATGCCATTTGAGGGCCGCCTTGCGATACGCCTTTTTAATGTCGTCTTCAGTGGCCGACTGTGCAACGTCGAGCACTTCGTAATGACATCTCATCCTATTGCACCCTTTGTCCCTTTCAACGCCAACGACGAGGAAGGGTTAGGGTTAGGGTTGTTAAAAACCAAAAATCGTCATTTTTGTTTTTTTTAATTAAAAAAAATTGAAAATCAAAGTTGGGCTTAATCAATCTGGGACAGTACCGAAGGCGAAAGCAAATTTTCGACGGGGGGGGGGGTGTCGTCACGTGGGGGGGGGGGGGGGGGGGGCCGAAAAATTTTCAGTGGGGGGCATAGTTCAGTACGTAATGCATCATTATTAAAACAGCTGCATCTGCAGTTCCGGTGCTCCTCCTCCAAAACACAGGAAAGAAAAAAATGCAAAAACTAAATTGATCATTTTCACCTTATCAAAAAGGCTTGGCTTAGGATTAGGATTAGGTTTAGTCAGGATTAGGAACCTACAACGACTCATTGCAAGCAACCTCTGATCAGAAATCAAAAAAATCACTTTTAAGAATGTATACAAATCCCGTGGGCGGGGGGGGGGGGTGGGGGGGGGGTAGGGTTGTTAAACAAAAATGAAAATTTTTTTTAAAAAAAAAGTGATTAAAAAAAAACAAAAATGCCGATTTTTTTTTTAAATTCGAAAAAATTTTCTCTAATATGCTCTGAAAACCTCAATTTTGGCACAATTTTTCGAAAGTTCAACAAAAATTTTCTTTGATTATACCTCGTAAAACCTTTAGCAGTCGATTTTGGGCCGTTTTACCGACTGATTTTAGGCTTCGACAACATCTGCGATGAAGTTTTTGAGCGTCCCAAAGCTTAGCCTACCATTTCCGATGCAGATAAGGTGACGATTCGCCTCGCAGAGCGTCCGATTGTGCTCGCTGCTCCGTTTGCAAGCGCTACGTTGTCTGGTTGCTGCTTCGTGTCGTGTCGTCGCGTCGCGACACCATCAGAAGAATTGATCGAATTTCAAGGCGGTATGTTTGTCTTCACTTTAGCATTAGCTTAGCTGGGGACAATTAGTGACGTTTTGGAGGTCAAAACACAAGAAGAGGCATGGTGACGGTTTGGAAAAGGGGTAATTGAGGTCACCAAAACAAAATCTGCAAAGTTCCGCCATACGGGAGTCATTCGGGAGGCGCTTGCATATCATATGTGGTTCTTCGGACTCCCTGATTGATTTAGCACAACTTTGATTTTTGAAATTTTTTTTTAATTAAAAAAAAAAAATGACGATTTTTGTTTTTTTTAACAACCCTCGGGGGGGGGGGGCACCGTGCCACCCCCCTAAAACCGGGCACCCCCCCCCCATCGGACCCCCCTCGAAAATTTGGCTGACACCTCCCCCACACCCCCCATGAAATTTTGTCTGGCGGAGACCCCCCCCCCCAAAATTTTCTGCACACCCTAAAATTTTTTTCGAAAATCATGATTTTTTGTCTATAAAGTCCATAATATAAGCTGAATATATGATAACTTGACCATCTTCATTGTAATTTCAAAGATTTTGCAGCAAAATTTAGCGTTTTTCCTTCAAAATTTAAGCAAAAAAATATCATGGGGGGTGGGGGGTGTACCCCCCCACAGAAATTTTTGAAAAAATGCACCCCCCCCCCATGGGACACCCCTGGGGGGTCCCACGTTACCATAGGTTGGACCCCCCTCACTTTTTGGTCGGCACCCCCCCCCCCCACGGCACCATACCCCCCCGTCGAAAATTTGTTTGGGCCCACGGTACTGGCATAGTTGTTCTAGGGGGGGAGGGGGGGCTGGGGCAGTACCGTGGGCCCAAAAAAATTTTCGAAGGGTATGGTGCCGTGGGGAGGGGGGGGGGGGGTGCCTACCAAAAAGTGAGGGGGGGTGCCGACCAAAAAGTGAGGGGGGGTCCAAACTATCAAACTATGGTAACGTGGGACCCCCATGGGGGTCCCATGGGGGTGCATTTTTTTAAAATTTCCCGGGAAAAACGCTAAATTTTGCTGCAAAATCTTTGAAATTACAATGAAGATGGTCAAGTTATCATATATTCAGCTAGCTTATATTATGGACTTTATAGTCAAAAAATCATGATTTTCGAAAAAAAATTTTGGGTGTGCAGAAAATTTGGGGGGGGGGGGGGTAGGGTCAGTACCGAAGGCGAAAGCAAATTTTCGAGGGGGGTGTCGTCACGTGGGGGGGGGTGCCGAAAATTTTTCAGTGGGGGGGGTGTCAGTCATGGTACAGTGACACCCCCCCCCAGTGGTCAGTTCTATAAAAAGTGAATAGTGCTTGAAAAGTGAATAGTTCTACTCCAGGGTGTCCCAACATTTAGACCTTGACAAATTCCGGTTGAATACTTGAACCACAAGTTCATCTTTGACCGAAGTTTCCTATTGACTGGATTGATATTTCTAATTTCCACGCAAAACTGTTTGTCTTTGAAGCTCATGTCTCGATTATTTTTCCAGAATTTCTCAAAGACTAACTTTTGGAACACCCTGGAGTAAAAATGTTCACTTTTCAAACACTATTCAGTTTTATAGAACTGGCCACAGGCGTGGGCCATGGGGGGTGCACTATTGTAGAAAAATTTCTGGGGGGTGCCCCCACCCCCCATGATATTTTTTCGCTTAAATTTTGAAGGAAAAACGCTAAATTTTGCTGCAAAATCTTTGAAATTACAATGCAGAATATCAAGTTATCATATATTCAGCTTATATCATGGACTTTAGAGACAAAAATCATGATTTTTGAGCAAAAGTTCATGATTTTTTGGGTGGTCCGAGAAAATTTTTGGGGGGTGTCACTGTAACTTATGTCCATGTGGGGGGGTGGGTGGGGTGTCTGGCAAGTTTCGAGGGGGGGTGTGGATGGTCCAGTGTCAGGTTTTGGGGGGGGGTGGGTGTCGCGTGACCCCCCCCCCCACGCGGAGGTCTCGGGTGCTCTGGGGGGTGTACCCCCCACCCCCCTCGTCTTCGGTACTGGGTAGGGTTGTTAAAAAAAACAAAAATCGTCATTTTTGTTGTTTTTTTTTATTTTTTTTAAATTTCAAAAATCAAAGTTGTGCTAAATCAATCAGGGAGTTCGAAGAACCACATATGATATGCAAGCGCCTCCGGAATGACTTCCGTATGGCGGAACTTTGGAGATTTTGTTTTGGTGACCTCAATTACCCCTTTTCCAAACCGTTCTAGTGTTTTGACCCCCAAAACGTCACTAATTGTCCCCAGCCCAAGTGAAAATACACATACCGGCTTGAAATTCGATCAATTCTGATGATGTGTCGCGACGGCAGGACACGAAACGGCAACCAGACAACGTAACGCTTGCAAACGGAGCAGCTCGGACGCTCAAATCTAGATTGCGAGGCGACTCGTCACCTTCTCTGCATCGGAAATGGTAAGCCAACCTTTGGGACGCTCAAAAACTTCATCGCAGATGTTGTTGAAGCCTGAAATCAGTCGGTAAAACGGTCCAAAATCGACTGCTAAAGGTTTTACGAGGTACGGAAGGGCCGAGTAAACACGACAGTTTTTTTCAGGGTGCAAGGAGCGCGCGAAATTTGAATGAAAGAAAAAAGACGTTAGAAACCTAATTGTGTGCCAAATTTGACGTGTTTTTTTTTTAAACTAATGGATTCTTCGTGCTATTCTGCTCATTCTTTCTCCCTTGCACACATGATTAGGAATTTTGTTGGCATTTTTGAAAAAGACAACCCCTAGTCTGCGACGAATCCCGCCTTGATGGACTGCCTTATTTATTCGGCCATACTGTAATATCAAAGAAAATTTTTGTTGAACTTTCGAAAAATTGTGCCAAAATTGAGGTTTTCAGAGCATATTAGAGGAGAATTTTTCGAATTTTTAAAAAAAAAATCGGCATTTTTGTTTTTTTTTATCACTTTAAAAAAATTTGATTTTTGTTTAACAACCCTAGGGGGGTCTCCGCCAGACAAAATTTCATGGGGGGTGTGGGGGGGGGGGGGTCGGCCAAATTTTCGAGGGGGGTCCGATGGGGGGGGGGGTGCCCGGCTTTAGGGGGGTGGCACGGTGCCCCCCACCCCCCCCCCACCCGACGGTCTCTGGTGCTCTGGGGAGTGTAGCCCCCCACCCCCCCCCACCGCCCACGGTACTGGTCTCCGCCAGACAAAATTTCATGGGGGGTGTGGGGGTGTCGGCCAAATTTTCGAGGGGGGGTCCGATGGGGGTACCCGGTTTTAGGGGGGGGGGGCGGCCCCCCCAAAAATTTTTGAATCTATCTCTATCAAACAGGTTTTTTTGGCTCAGCTATTATCTATCTAAAAAAATCTCAGCCTGCTATCTATCTAAAAAATTTTGTCTTCGAAAACATAAAATAAGTCAATTTTTGACCAAAATTGACCATTTTTGCTTGTAATTCTTGAAAATTTTGCTAATTTTAGGTAAAATTCGCGTTTATACTTGATTTTTAGTGTATTTTTAGCATTTTTTTGCAGCGTTTTAGCTTTTTGGCTATCTATCTATCAAATTTCAAAATTTTGACCGCCCCCCCCCAAAGTCACATGCGGCGGCTGTACAATTTTACAAAAAAAAGTACATTTACTTTTGGGCTATTAATACCACGCATTGCGTTCGTGTGGTCCGGCCAATACCACCTATTCAGCTCTGAAGACGTGTAATCGAATTAAAATTGCTTAACGTTCGATTGTTCACACACAACTACCCAACAACAAAAACGAAGAGAAGCCCACTCAAAGACGGAATAAATGCAGTTAATGTACCCAAGTGGTTTCATAATCAATTGGCTTCGCAATCAATTTTTTTATATTCACGAAAATCTCATGATCCACTTTGTGACACACTGAAGTGCTATCAGTCTTCCGCAATCTCAACTGTCTCAAGTGCATTTTTTTGTGGACATGCAAGCAACGAACGAGGAATGGAGTGCCGTGGAATGCGAGAGCGTTTTCATACTCATTGTGAACGGGTTCAAAAGTCGTGTCGTTGTTGTTTACGAATGACGCAGCTTCGTGCAACGTGCGATTGAGGTTTTCTTCGTGCTACATGCGTAGTTTTAGTTCTTTTTCGCCCCTGCGCGACTGCCTTGAGCTTGACACCGTACCCCGTGGTTCAACTTTGAATGTCCACTGCTGCTCTGACAAACTCAAGTGCTGCTTACTTCCGTCAATAGTGTCTTGATGAATGATGGGGTTGACCGATGATGAGCCATATATCGGGACAAAGTATCATGTTCCATGTTACACTTCGTTGAGAGTGCGTGAGATTACGGAGGATATGCCGAATAGTAGGTTTAGTTGTTGCCCTAGCACCGATACTACTTTTTCTTTTCCATTTTTTATTGGTTCCCAACGGTTCGACATCCTGCCTTTGATCTAGTACCCTCTATTCAAGGTTTCGGTTTCGATTGTTTGTAGCCTGTTTTGTTCCGAATGCAAATGCATTGCGTTTAGCGAAGGCCGAAGTATGCATCGACCCCTCCATTGGTTTCGAATTTTACCCACTAACCAAAGACGCTCCATAATTATAAAAACTTAATTTACAGATTATCCATTATAAATCAGCGCATATTGTTGTGGTTAACGCGCCAAAGAGTGTAAACGACTGTCAACTAAGGTTAACGTCAAAACAAAAACTCCATCAAATTTACGACCAATGAAATACGGTATCGACAGAGACCGTGTATAAAAATCCACCAAATGTAGTCAACACGTTGCGTCAACACATAAATCAACGCAACACAACCATGCACACACATTCCACAAGGATACACACAATCATTCAGATCGGTTGATCATCGATCAATGGGCGTGGAGGCAACTGTTTGATCGATTGGTCTGCACGCACACTTCAGACGTATCATATTTTGCCAGCCGACACATTAAAAACACTGAAAAACGTCGTTCATGTAGCGGTTTTCAACTGTAGACTTTGCATCGACACAATGAATATTACCGTATCCTTGACTGAAACGTACTTTCCGAGCCTTTCCGGTGCATATTCTGATATTCTGAGGGCACTTGGCATAATGTAGTTTTTGCCATGTAGTCCATGCCTATCCCCTGCCCGTTAAA
This sequence comes from Theristus sp. LFF4_11, assembly GCA_030248135.1. Lineage (NCBI taxonomy): Eukaryota > Metazoa > Nematoda > Chromadorea > Monhysterida > Xyalidae > Theristus > Theristus sp. LFF4_11. The sequence continues at coordinate 16,362 of JASANC010005037.1, forward strand.
ACGGTGAAACTTCCGACTGAAAAACAAAAACATCCTCTGCATATTTAGCTTGATTGGTTTTTTGTGCGTTTAATCTCATCAGTGATTGCAATAAATATTTATCCTCAAACAATCCATCGCCCCTGTCCATCAAGGCCGCAACAAAATGTATGCCTCACCTTTCGTGGACGTGTTACATAAAACCTTGACTTCTGAATCATGTTTGTCCATCTAGCCAAAACAAGCTAAAGCTGTACATATCAACCATCTGTGAGTCGTTGATTAACGCTTTCTTTAAATTTAAAAATTGAGAAAAATATTGCGCGAAATGCACGCGCATATGCGCTCAACAGGTTTCACCATCATCGTTAATTGGTGACGCCTAGTTCCGGGTGCACCTTTCCACTTTTTTGTTGCTTACGAATGAGAGCGTCCTTGAAAGCATGGAAACAACCATATCAACCCACCAAAACACAAACGCGCTTGAAAAGCATTTATTACACACAGCTAATAAGCGTGAGCATAAGAAATTAGCATCGCGCGCCGGGTCCCAAAGGAACTACACCGAAAAACATAAACAAGCTAAAACAGCTAAGCAAATATAGGTGGAAATTTCAAGGACGTTGTAAAAAAAATAAACATGCCCCCTAAAGCTGCTCTTGCTCTTGGTGTGGTTGGCTACAGTGGGAGGTGTGAACGGGATGGTTTTTTTGTGGATGACACCACTCCACTGGTCCAAAGGTGCGCACCGCCACTTGTTTCTATTTGCAATTACAATGTAAATCCGAGTGCGGTACAAGCTTCTTCACACAGAGAAAGAGAGCGAAAACGAGAGCTGGTTGGATATGATTGGTTCACTTGAACAAGAGATAATCATATCAACCAATCAGGGCAATCAATTGCGGCGCACCTACACGGTGATGCACCCCAAGTGTCTTGTTTCGTACTTGACCCGGTCTGACTTCGATACAGTATGTGCAAATTGTTATTGCATTGGTGTTGTCGTATTTTTTTGGCCTGGCATGCGGCACTGAACAAAGTCATCTGTTTGGGCAGAGGATCACTTTACACAAAAAACAAGTAGCAAAGCAATCAACGGATGATCGTGCGTGTATATATGGCCGATACATTCGATGTGCTTTTTTTGCCGCGCCAGTTCAAAGGAGACATCGCACTTTGGTGAGAGAGCAATTTGCTCGCAGTCATATCATGTCGGATGACTTGTTGAAGCAGAGATGCACGTATACAAATGATGTACGTGCTTTGATTGATTCTTCGGCATGAGTCAACCACAAGTCAACACGCACTTTTTTCATTCGGACGCAACTGGACTGCATGATCCGCTTAGACTGGCGTGTGTTTGCGAGGCCTGCAGGCATTTTTTTCTGGCACTAGAAAGAACCAAGATCGCGGCACCACTTTTTCCAGAGGAACGGGCGAAATCAAAAGCGTCCGACTCTGGAAAAACGGCGCTAATTATCAGTGGGAATTGTTTTGTTGCACACACGTTTTTGTTCGCGTTTGCACCCTGTAGACATTTCGGCGGCCGTAAATTGTTTGTAATTGCGTGTCGTAACTGAAAGCAAGCCAGCATAAAAACTCCACCACCACCGCACACACTCCGTGTTTTTTACAAACTGCTAAAACACTACCGTGGCCTTCACAATGTACACCTGCTTTTTGATCGTGTCACGATTCAGCACTTGGGCTGGTCTGCGCTGGTATGCTCGGGCCTGTTGATTATTAGCAAAGTGCCGTTTTGTCTGGTTTGCCAGAGTGTGTCGTTTTCGTAAGCGATTGTTGAAAACTGCATGCAGAGAAAAGGAGAGAGAAAATTATATATCAGACACCATGCTGCGCCATCCAACATCCATAAACAGCTGTGACTCATGCGCATGCGCCGTGGCTTAAGTTCGAAAATATGATTCTCGGGCACCCAAAAACCTCATTACGGTTCATTATTGTTTTTTTATTGTCTGCAACACGCAAATATCAACCGTAATATTATCACTTTGATAGGCACTGAGACAAAAGCGGAGAGCGAAAAAAATTAATTAGCGTCATTTTGCAACCGACCGAGCAAATATTGCCGTTATTGCAGGTATTGTGCATGATCAACCAACTGTGTAAAAAGGGTGAAATGAGAATGAGACACATCCAGTGCAGACAAACAATTTTAAAGAACGTCATGTCGGTAACAAACACTTGATGAAGGCTTAATTAAAGTACATGTACAAATGTCAGCTTGTGGAAGCCATGTAAAGCAAAATCAAGGTATAATCTGGTGAAAGAAAACAACAAAAATAATCACAAAACAATTGTCCAATTCTGAATATCCGTTCCGTAAAATAGTTTTTTTCTAGAACTGCCTGTGATAATGTTCGTACTGCATCGCAGGATGGTGATACATGGTTGGTGGTAGAGTTGCAGTCTGCATCGGCACTGCTTGCTGATTGTATCTCAGTTGATTGTTGTTGTAGTGGATCGACGGTGAGCGACCGCAGTTCGCATTATTCGGCTCATGGTACGAGTTCTCGGAAGAGGACGCAAACCCGGAGGAATTGTTTAGATCGTGCTGCGACGACGACGTCGGAGTGCTTGGCGACATTGAGGTGGACGATGACGAGCTGAGCATCGCGAATGTTGAGTGTTGTTGCTGTTGTTGTTGTTGAACGTGCGTTGGTTGGTGTTGCTGTTGATTGGTGATCCGGTGCACCATCAGCGGTGACGGCTGTTGGTGATGGTGATGGTGATGGTGATCAGGTGGTGACTGAGGGTGATGCAGACGATACAGTGGATCGACCAGTGACGGAGTCGCCTGAACCGGCAACGCTTCCGTTTTTAGTGGAACTGGTGATATCGCGAAATCGGCCGCACAAAACGACGGCGACAACGTCTGCGCGGGCGGGCAATCACCGTGGTCGGTTTGGTGATCGGTGAACAACATGTCGTCCGTGTCACTGCCGCTGTCGTCGTTGTTGAACGTGTTGACGTCGCCGAACTGGGCCGACTGTTGATCGCGATGTTGCGCGTCGGTGATCGAGTTCTGTATCTCGGCCATGCACTCCAACAAGCCGTGCGTGGCTCCGTCGGGCCCGAGCATCTGCTTCAACACTTTGATGTACTTGGCCGCCTGACGGAGCGTCTCGACTTTGCTCAGCTTCTTCTGACGGCCGTTCAACGGAATCATGTTGCGCAGCGTCACGAAGCCGTTGTTCACCTGGCGGACGCGATTGCGCTCGCGCTCGTTGCGCCGTGCCACCTGGAAAGAAACGGTTGAAGTTCGTGTGTTTAGGAGTAAAGCGGCATTATGGAGCAGTATTTAGTGACGCGTAGCTGTGTGAAAACATGGCAACGCGATTGGATTCATGAATGCGCCTTTACTTTCTTGGTATATTTTGTTGATCTGACAAGCCCGCGCGCGTGCTGCCGCGCGGTCTGCGTTTACCGTGCGAACTGCTAGCAGAATACCGCAAAAAAGAAAGAATTTGACTAGTTTTCTTCTTGTTGCTTCTTGCTGAAGAAACAGTTTAGTCAAGTAAACACCGGTTATTCACTTCGATAGAAGACTCCCAAACAACGGCGAGCCCAACCTGTCACCCTCGTGAAATGTCACCGCTCGTGGCCTGGTGGTAGTGCGCTAGACTACAGTCTGTGCGCTCGGGGGATCGAGCCCCGCCGAGGGGTGTATAGGCACTTAATGACAGAGAAAACTCGATGGGCGCCCTACTCAATGGCGTTCAGTACGTTCTCTGGGTTAGCCCTGGCTGAAAACATCGCCTAAAAATCCCAACAACAAACCTGCGCGGGATGCTTGTGCAGCACGGTCGTGCCTTTGCGCGGTCTCTCCGCGGCAACGTCGGTCGTCGAACTGACGCGCGCCGGCGACGTCACACAGTTCGGCCGTTTATTTTGGCTGGACATTTTTTTTCCACGATTCCGTATTGATTGAAAATGTTCGGATTGCGTTGGAGTTCGACAAATCAAGTTTGAATTGAATTTGCTGATTATTGCTGAACTTCAGTAGCTGATAACCGGAGCGAAACGACGTTTTTTTCGGTGAAACTGTAAGCTGGTGGAGGATGATTCTTGTTGCACAAAAGAAATCAGCCAACACTGCCGACACGAAATCTGGATTGTGAAATTACAATGGTCAATCAATGAGCTATAAAGCAATATGGGGCAAGTGACCCCGCAGTGGGGGAGCACGCTGATTGGCTGCGTACGCGCGCGCACTCCACCCACTCGAGACACGTGAACAATAGATGTATACGTCTTAATTTAAGAAATCACCGATTCACCACCGTATATGGCTGGAGAATTGTAAGTGAGCGTCCGGTATGATCGGAAATACAGTTCAGAATGACGAGCAAAAATAAACTCTTGTGGAATTCAGATGCATTTTTGTCGATTACATTTATTCACTTTTGCTTTGATGCAACATGATGTAACACATGTAACCGATTACGACTTCACGAGTGACGCTAAACAAGCGCCTCATGAAGAGTAATTCCCACTCTGAAATTCAGAGTGACAAATTTTTAAACCGTGATTTTGTATAAAATAAGAGGGTCTAATGGACGGGGTGGTCTGTAATTTTCAAATTTTTGTGGCACTTCGCGCCAATTTAGCCTCAAACAAGCTAATGGGATCGGTTTGACTTTCTTTCTTGTGTGCGTTATTAGGTCGATTTTTGATTAAATACAGCAAAATTTCGCTCACAACAATGAAATCACGTAAAACCGCGGTGGAGAGGAGATTTGTTGAGCGAACAAAAATTTACAATGGTAATAACCTATTAGAGGAACACTGAATTTTATGTGTGTATTATTTATTGGATTATTATAATTTTTATTACGTTATTGTTGCGTTTATATGTGTTTATTAAAAATTCGGACACATACACGTCGGTCATAAACGCAATAAATCTGTGTTAATGGAATAATTTGCGTAATAAGTCACAAGTGAAGGTAGTTTTTGCGTAACATTAGCGCATCTTAGCTCACAACTCAGTTCATTTCTTGAGTTTTAACCTGATTTTTTGCGCGCGATATCGTTAAAAACCAGTCATAATCCATATTTTATTGCTCATACTGCTCGTGCGCGCGTACACCTGCGTGTGTATGCTCATGCGGTCGCCGTAAAACAACAACAAAACATATGTACCATAAAAAAACATTTGTGGTTTTTTTGCAACCATTGTGGTTTTTTGTTTCAGTGTCTCAATTCACCAGAATAAAAAAAACTGTGGAACAATCATGACAGCAAACAGCAAAAAAGTACAAACAAGAATATCAGTTTGCTCTGTATAAATATTGTTGTTGTTTAAAAATCCTGTTGTGCATGCGCACACAGCATTGCTGATAATTCGGAACGCAAAGTATTCCCATTATGACAAGGTCATCTCACTTGCTGTGACGACGATATTCAGCTATTACCGTTTATTTTTCGACATTTTCCAGCATTTTTGGTGCATCTATATTTTTGTTTTGTTGCGCCCAGCCTACCGCCGTGTGATTAATGATCATTTCGGTGTCAATTCTTGTCGTTCTGGACGCTGCTGGGGCAAAAAATTGAAACAACCAAAAACATCACACGTTTCGCCAGACAGTATTGCTTTCACGCCTCTGGATGGAAGCCGGTTTACAGGCGCGCGCGAGTTGCTCGAAAAAATTCTGAAATGGTTTCGTTTTGAATGACGCGCAACTTTTTGCAGCAGCCATGTTTGGGCTGTGTGATTTTTATTGCGATCTTTAATGGATTCTTCCATGGTTTTTTATGTGAGTTTTGATCCAGTTTTTTTTTCAAGGCAAGACCATCAAGAACTCAGGTTGAAAAACTGGATACCGTTTTTTTCCGAATGACACCGACTGTGTGGGGTGCATGCCATGCCCAAAGTAAAAAAGCAAATAAAAATAAAATATACTCGAAAAAATTGCAGAATCATATAAAACCACAACGGGACAAACGGTCTAGGGTGAAGGAAAATGGCATATTTGCAGTTATTTTATTCAGATTTATTATTAATATTTAAGAAAAAAATTCTCCTCACGCCTAGTTTAATATATTTACACCGCCCATATTTAGCAGCATGCCACTCATGTAAATAAAATAAATATACGCGATTTTTTGTAGTGCCTGGTGTGAAAAAAGCCGCCAGAAAAAAAATTAACCGCGATAACTGACCGCCCACGGCGACTTCACTGTTGTTGTTGTTGTGTGATGATCTTGATTCGGCAGCCGTGTTTGATTCAGGCCATCGCACTTTTTTCATCTATTTATTTTCTTTTTTCTTTTTTTCTGCACGCGGTGCAAGCGTGTGCCACCGTTTAAAAAAGAAGAAGAAGAAAACTAAATGGAGATAAAAGAATTATATTATCGTGGAAAGATTTCGAAACAAAAGCGCGCGGTCGCAATGAATGAAAGTGCGTGCCAAGGTTGCGCAAGCACAGAAAGAGAGCGGTATACTTTTGTGCGAATGTAGCGTGTGCGTGACCCGCAGAAGCAACTTTTCCACCGATCTTCCATCATTTGAAATGCTCGTTTCCTTTTGTGGCCCAACTCCAGTCGATGATGATTCCTTTGGTGACAATTTGATGGAGTGCGTTAGTATGGGCGTGCACATGAAAGCGCGCCGTGTAATCAATGGACAGTCCGTGATTAGGTGATCTACTGATGTGTCACTTTTCACGCGACCAAATGCGTTTTTTTTTCTTTGCACATTTACTAATGGCGCATCGACCAACCACAATAATAATGTTTATCATTACAGCACATATGCTACGCATGAAACATCAGCAAACATCACGCATGCGCACTGCTGGTGGCCTCACACTTATTTACAATGTATGTATTGTCTTTCATGTTCCACTATCATTAAATGACAATTGTTTTGCTTGCTCAGTTTTCAATTTTCGCGGAAGAAAGAGTGCAAGCAAAATATATCAAACAGCCAACCCGACAATACGCGCATGAAAGAATAATAACACGGGTATATAATCACCTGGTAACAATAATTCCGCCAAATTTTTCTACATTCCGAAACAGTGGTGATTAGAAGCTGGTGAAATTCAGCTCACATGTCAAAGGGTGGCTTCCGACCTACAGCCAAGTCAAGTATGTGAGTAGCAGCATGGTAATTTGGTTTTGGCGCGTTTTTCTTCTCAGGAAAATGTCGGCGGTCTATACACCCGCAAATCGTTTTTATGTTTTCGGTGATTATTTGAAATCGATGCCCAGGCCACGCAATTAGGCCATGTGCCGAATGGGATTCGTTCAGTAATGAGCGCTTGTCAGAGATTGGTGAGGCGTGACAGCGCAAGCTGCGCTCAAACATTTTTTCGGGGATTTTGAGACTGTGATTTTTTTATTCAGAAGCGCTTCTGAAGATGAAAATTGGTGTGAAAGAGATAGCCGACACCGAAAGATTTTCGGCTTCACATTTTTTGAAGGAAAGTTGTCGAACGCAAATGTGAAACAGTAAAATATACTCGTTGTTAAAAGGGATGCATATCGTATTTTGACTGGAAACACTGCACATTGAAATTTTAAACTTCATGCAAAAAGTTGACGAAAAAAGGATGATTGATTTGGATCCGCATTTGGCTAGTGCATTTATTTATGTGCAAACAGAAATAATTTACTAGTTGAGTTCACATTTCCACAAACTTACTACGGTACCTAGTATCAAGAAATTGAACTCGTGTCTGTTGACACAACGGTTTAACGGCGGCTTACATGGCTAATGACTGCAATATGTAATCCGAAACAGTAAAAAAGCGAAGCCAGAAACAGAAAAAAGAAATTTGCCGACAGCAAAAAATGCAAAATGCCATGACAGAACGAAAAACTGAACAAGCCAATCAAAAGCGCCAAAAGTTCACCCCAAATTTTCGGTTTGTTTACAACCACACCTTCAACCCAGGAAATGTTGCAAGCGGATTAAGCACAGAAAAAAGTGGGCAAAAGTGGGAATATAAACGGAAGTGGCTTCAATTTCGACAAATACTGATCATCAATCGATTCTTGAGGCCAGGTTAATGGGCTGGTGACCCGGACAGCCTTTGCATACTTTGACAACGCGCTTATTGATTGTTTGATGATAGCTTGATTAATCACTGTTAAAGACAAAAATTGATGATTTTAGTTTATGTACAAAACAAAAACAGAGTGGAGAGAAAATCATATAATCAGAAACAAACATAATCAATGTGGAGAAATCCAATATGGAGGATGCCAACAACACACACATCGACATATCCGTTTATAATTACTGACTTTCCATCTTAGTTCAATTCATACATGTTGATCAATCACCAATCAATCAACAGTTTTGTGAACGTGCGTGTTTTATTGCACATACACAATCCACACACTATACAGGAAGTATGCTTTCATGCCGTTTCGATATTCGTGGTGGTTTTTTTGTTTATTGGGAATTTGCTTCCAAGGGGAGGAGATGCTTTTCAAATATTCATTAGCCATGTGTGTATTGGAATTAGGAATTTGAGCCAATAACTAACCCGGTCCACTGTCATTCTTCATTGCGCTTGCCGTATGTCTGCAAAAAAACGCTTCTAAAAACAGAAACAACTGCGTGTTTGAATAAACAGCACTGTATTTTCCGCTGTATTTTTCAGCGGATGCAGCCAGTTGATAAGCGCAAACCGTCTTGATAACTGAAAGTGCGATAGCTGTGATGTTTCAGTCATTTTGATGTGCAAACGTTGATGGCAACAGCTGAGCGTTCATTCACAAACAAGAAAAAACTGTTTTTTTTCAACCGTTTCTCCAACAAATCGATTCCCAAGTTTCCAAGTGGTACATTTTTTTTTGTGTGCAGCAAAGTTGATTTTTTGATATTTTTGTTTGACTGGTTTCCTCAAAAAAGGAATTTGAATGAATATTTCTTGTTTGGTTTGGTTTTTCAATTCAAAAAATTCAAAAACGCAAAAAAAATTCAAATCGTCTATACACCAATCCATCAAGCTGTTATTTTTATGCTCCAAGGAATTACAACAACAACAAAAATACAAAAAAGCGTTTGAAAAAAAAATGTCGCACGGACACGCTGACCGCGACGCGGATCGCTTCGAGGGTCACACGTGCATGCACGACATCCTCGGCTATCTCGACATGCTCTACGCACTGGACTCCGATGGGAAGCCGAAATTGACGGGAGCGAAACATCAGATTCAGTTTCTGACCAGCAGTTTGGCAAAGTAAGCGAGTCAAAAATCTGACTGGTTAGAAACAACAATAAAGAAAAAGGCAAATCCTGAAATGAAACCGTTGTTCGCATTTTTTCTGCATTTTTCAAGCAATTCGCCACCGGTTTTCACCTGAAGAATCGTCGGTGTTTTGAAATCTGCACCACACCTTGCGCAGATACGTGCAGCCCGAGTGGCAGTCCGTCGTTGAGCTCGGCTGCGGTCCGACGGTGCATAACGCGATTCCACTGGCCCGCTATTTTCGACGGGTTTACCTCGCTGAGTACCAGCAGAAGGCGAGACAAGCGGTACAGACGTGGCTAGACGAATCAGCGGGCGCCTTCAATTGGATGCCGTACTGTGAAATCGCGGCGGCGGTCGAAGGTCGAACATCACTAGCACGCTGAGTGGCAGCTTTCGTGGCAAAATTAGTAGCAAATCAAATCAACGCTTTCTCAGTGATGCCGGTGAGCTGTGGAACAAAGTGCAGAGATCGGAAGTTTGAAAATTTCAGGCACCGACGGTGAATCGGTGCAAAAGCGAACTCGCGCGCACGTGCAGTCGATCGTGCACTGCGACATTCGTCAGGAACGCTGCGCCCTGCCAGACGACCCGCCATTGTACGACTGCGTTGCTTCGTTCGGCGTCATCTTGACTGGTACTCACTCTCTGCGCTGAAACTGAAAAGCATAACAGAAAAATCAACCTAACGGCGGTGGTAGCTCAACAGATCTGTTGAGTTGTCTGCTGTTTTTTTTCTGTTCAAGTGTACAGTCTACACTACATACTGTTTACGTGTTGCAGTATTTTCTAAAACCAGACCCGGTCGGTGCAGTCTGCATGTGCCTCGAATGTGTTAGGTTTCGAAAAAATAGCATTATTGGATTTTCCCCGTGGAATTTCGCCAGCAATCTCTGCCATTTCCGTCAGTGCAGTTGGTGTTGACGACATCGAGGACATGCGCCGTGTGCTCGGCAACATCCTGCAAGTGCTCCAGCCAGGCGGACTGTTCGTGTACGGCGACATGGTCGACGACGTGAAACGTTTGTCGTTTTGTTTTTCAATCGATTGGTACCATTTGAATGGGACGTATGCCGATTGGTCCGAGCAGCGAACGGTGCGCAGCCAATCAGCATGCTGGATTTGTTGACCTTTTGAATTTGAAAGTTTGTGACGAATTTAATAAAAATTGTCTTATGGACTGCAAAAAACTTCACACTGGATGATTAATAGAATGCTTTTTTGTTTTAGATCATGAAAAAGACGAAAAATGTCTTGTCGGCGCACACACACACCACAACATAAACGGTCACTCGGTTTTTTTGTTTCTTTTTTTCTTTTTCTCGTCAGTTTATAAAAAATCCAAACACTATTTTTTTTCTTTTTTTTCAGTGCTGAAACTGAACAAAGACGACATCATAAAAGTGCTTGAATCATGCGGTCTTCAGCTGTTGGAATGGCAACATTTGGACTCCGGCCCAGATGATCCCAGTGAATTTGTGTCTATTTTTAAGTTTGTCGGCAAGAAAGAACAAAGTTGTTGAAAATTTATCTCAAATTTGTTATGTCTCCTTTTTCGTTATAAACGCTTACACTAAAGGCGCATTCATGAAGCAGTATTTAGTGACCGCGTAGCTATGTATTAACACAGCAACAGCGTCACTAAATACTGCTTCATGAATGCCGCTTAACAATAATGCAATTTATCTTTTGCAAAACCAGAGACAACAAAATTGATCGCACGCCATGTATACTTCTTTGGCACAATTCACTTATGTGGAATGTTGATATACATACATATTTGGTCACTGAAATAAAAACCGTTCACCAAAAGTCCATTAAAACAACCACCGTAATAAAAAGAACGTAAAAACAACCAGGGACCTGGGTTAGAGGTCTCAAAACTTTCATATTTCCGATAATATGCCTGCGACTGTTGGCAAAAAAACTAAAAATAACAAAAAACCATCATTCACTCGTTGCGTTTCCGTTTCGCTGGCTGCTTTCGGTTGCCGTGCGACTTCGACGGGCGTTCAGCGGTCGCGGTCTTCCTCGCCCGCGGAGGTCGATGCTCCGTGGACAGCGTGAACCCGTCGTAGCAGCCGCAAATGACGTCATGCGTCGCGTCATGCAGCAGCAGACGGAGGTGCCCGATGTAGCGGATCGCCAGGCGCAGTGTGTCCACCTTGCTCAGGCGACGATCGCTGCGAGTGGGTTTTTTTGTGATGATTTTTTTCGTGTTTTTTTTTGAATAAACTGATAGCAGAAACCTTGACTGAGATACCGATCAACTTATGGTCGGTGCAGTAAAGAACCGAGTCTGCACAAGTTATATGGTCATTTCATAATACTGGCAGGCTTTTTTACGCGAAGTGGTGTGCCAGAGATCCATGATAATTAGACTATGCCGGATAATTAGATTATCAGAAAAATAATCTTGGCTAAAAAGAGCTTCCAAGCTTTCATGAGCCAATGGCAGCATAAACTTTAAAAACGCTGCAAAACAATGTTCATTTTTAGTAAATTTAGTTTTATTGCATTGTGGGCACATAATTTCTTGTGCTGGAAATGTTCTGAATTTTTTGATACTTATCACCCCTGAACCTGCCTAACTTTTCAATCTCCGGCAGTTGTACCCTGAGTCGTTCGTAGCCATCATTGACCATTCGCACTCGATGGCGCTCCCGTTCATTGCGCTTCCAAATTGCGTTCGGGCCGTAGTAACTGCAAGAAACGCATATTTGATGGATTTGGGGTACATTTGAATTGTACCTGTCTGTTCCAATCCATTCCATTTTTAATTCGCGAAAAAGCAGGAAACTCCGATAAAACTGTATGAATAGCATGTACCGTATTACCCCCAATAAACCCCCATGGGGGATTAATACGTCAGCGACTTTTAGGGGTGGGGGTTTATTGGTGGGGGAGGGGGGATTATTGGTGGGGAAGTGTTTATTTACAAAAAATTCTAGGGGTGGGGGTTTGTTGTAAAATGGCAAAAATACATTGCATGGCAGGCAAGAAAGTCGCAGAAACTTCTACTCTACATAGAAATTTCCTTTTATAACAGCCTTTTGTAATGAAATTACTATTAACTCACCCATTTGGGGCCTTTGGTAGCACAATTTCATTATTTTCACTGCAACCACCCACTGAATTCGCTGGGTATGTGTTTCAAACAGGTCTCCAATAATCCCCCATGGGGGATTATTTGTTGGGGGGGGGATTATTCGGAAACTGGTCGGGGGGGTGGGGGTTTATTGGGGGGAGGATTAATGGTGGGGAGGTTTAATGGGGGTAATACGGTAGTTCAGAGACCCGAAAATCTGTTGATGTGTCTGTTGATGATTGGTCAATCAACAGGCAACAGTCGGTGTGTGCGATGAATGGTGATTCAATTTCAAAAGCACGATTGAAAGTATTCTTCGTTTTGGACCAGCAGAACTGTTTAACAAATTCAGATTGACCAAAGAAATTAGCGAAACTGAATCTGCAGTTACATCAAGATAAATAACAAATCCAAATTGTCGCTCTCTTCTCCAACGTCGGTTAATTCGACGATAATTGATGCTCGACGAATCAGTGTGCCGAACTCAAAAACACACAGCCACTCAGCTAGTCGCAAAGAGAAAAAAACCCACAAACCCCCGTACCCATATTCATCGCCGATTTGAAACGGCAACGGCACGGTGCACTCTGCGGAGAACGGATCTTTCTTGATCGCATCAGTCGGTGGCTGCTCCTCTTGGAAGTACTCCATGTGACGCACGTCCTCTGGTTGACCGTGGCACGTCGCTGATTGGTGCTTTTCGATGACGTCATCGGTGCTGCCGTGCGACGACGACGCGTTGCTGGCGTTCTCGTCCGTGAACAGTGCCGATGCGTCTTGGCTGTTGGCGACTGCTGGCTGCTCCGCTCCGGTGGTCGTTCGCTCAAGGCTGGTGGATGGTGCATCTGAGAAGGAGCAGGAAACTTGAACTCAGAAAAGAAAAGTGAAAACTGTAGAACAGGCCGATTGAATGCTTGTTGATGTGTAGAGTGGCTGCGGCTGCGGCTGCCGGTTATTGTCCTAGTACTGATGACAGTGTGGTTGGAACGCATGCGTGCGTGCGCCACCAAACGCGATGAATATTGGCGAAATCTCTCCAAATGTACATGTAGCATGTTTACCTAAACCTGTCACTTTTTTGCAAAATACAGAAGTACTGAAAGAAGAACGAACGGGTTCGGCGTTTGCAAAAAACACATTCAACCACAAAGGGTGTGTTTTTATTTCATCTAAACTCGATTACATTCGTTCTTCAACTGTATTTCAAAGTTTCGCAGGCTCTGTATTCTCCAACAAAGTGACAGGTGTAAACGAATACACCATACACTTGGAAGCGCACCTCATGGCGGCAAGTGCATTGCGTTCCACAACACCTTGTCTTCCAGGTTAGGTGCGAATCGGCAGCGATTTGGCACCACACCAAAAAACGAGCTCTTTTTCAATCGATCTGTGTGTTTTCCATTGTTTTTCTTTGTTCTTCCGTTCGCTCACCATTTGTAAAACTCGGCGTTCCCAGCGTCACCAGTTCCACAGATCCGGCCAGCGGTGGTGGGCCTCCAGTGAGATACGTCGGTGCTGCGCACTGGTCGTACAACGGACACACGTTGAATTGGTATGCGAAACTTGAATAGTCCATTGTTTCGAGCCTGAACAGTTCAAAAGTTACTAATTTTCTATTATTACTGCGAACAATTAGTCAAGTCAACGCGTAGAGCTTCCAAGGCAAAGTCAACCTGTCAATGGGTTGATCTTCCGCAATCAAACGCAACTCAACAAAGGCACGGTGGTGGGTACCAATCGGCTTGTTGATTATTTTTGTAGACTTTTTTTCCACTGAGCGCAAAATGCAACGCTGATTGCTTGCATCTGGATGATATGACTAACCAACCAGCAAACCGATTGAAAAAGCAGAATAACAATTGATTTGTTTCACAGAAGCCACCACATTCTACAGTAACTGCGGATTTCATGTATTGTTTGCTCTACAAACGCATGAAAACGGAATTCAATAGCCGCTTATTAGGTATTATTGTACGATTCTTGTTATTCAACCTTTCAACTGCCGTTTCGTTTTGTTTGCTTAGCTGATTTATGGTGCTTCATTCAGTGTCTGTGTAAGCCGCTATATCACGGCTAATCGTTCACGGCTAAATGTTCATGATCAAACAAGATCTGTTCTGCTTTTTTTTGCTTGCTGGGACAGGATTTTCAATTGGTTTCATTCTGAAATTCTGACTTTTTGACCAACCACTTTGTTCCGTTTTGAAACACTGAAGCAATTTTTCAAAATAGAAAAAATGCACGACATCAGGATTCATGCGGGTGTTTTAGCGCATTCACAACCGAACAAAAAAAGGTGAACGATCGATCATCGTGGAAGCAGTCATTGCTAGGTGTTTACATAATTTGCTTGGATTGTTTGAATTCTAAGCATCGACGCTGTTGATTGATTGATGTTTTTCTTGATACCGGAACCGTTTGCATGCACCAAACCAACTGTGATCGTTGGAAAACATATTGCTTGTTCGCGAAACCAAATTTTTTGGACCCACACAGGTCAAAAGTCGCCTCTGAAACTGTTTGTAACAACACAAAATCAAATTTAGCCAATCCGTGCGAGCGAACGAACGATCGGTAATTTTAGGCGATGTTTTCAGATGCGGCTAAGACAGAAAAGCGTGCAGAACGCCGTCGAGTAGGGCGCCCATCGAGTTTTCGTTGTCATTAAGTCCCCATGCACCCATCGGTGGGGCTCGATCCCCCGATCCCCCCAAAGAGAATATAGTTTGACGCTCTACCACCCAGGCCACGAGAGCAACATACAAATCGTGCAGGCCGTGTAGTCATGTTAATCGCGTGAACCGTACCGTTTCTTCCGCTGTTTTTTTGACAACAACTTCAAAAGAAAAGCATTGCGCTTCGTTTTCACCAAACAATAATATCCGAGGCATATCAAATTTCTGTTTTTGTCTGCCATCCAGACAAAAGTTTCCCACTCGTAAATGTAAACAACGAAAAATGTTTGTGGACACCCGCAGTGACAAGATTTGTGTTCATAAACCGCATTTTTGGTTTTTAGGTAATCCACGGGCTGACAGCACAGATTTCACTGAAAAAAAATAATCTTAGAATTCACTAAAGCTTAACAAAGTCTCTGGTGAAAATCCATTTCGTGTCATTCATTTTGACATCTTTGCACGCGGCACAAGACGTGTACACTATGGCACATGTATTTCACCTTTGAAATAAGCTGAAAAAAAACGGTTTTTATGGTGCCACTATGCTTGGTGAGACAAGACAAGACACGAACGACATTGAAGGTGCTTCTAATACCCCCAGGCAAGGCAATGTGCCGAGTCTTGAGAGAAAAGAACCGCGCCGCATTTTGCCGACTTTTGGACAAAAAACTGCAACGAATTGCGGCATTTTGTGACGCCGACGGCTGTGGGTGTGATTATGGTAAACGGCATGTTTGAAAGTCCAGCTCCGAAAAACAGGCATTTTTCCAGGAGAGAACAAAAACGCCAACACGCTCATATTGATCGGTTCAGTGTCTGTGTGTGTGTGTGTGTGGATGTGGCGTGGTACACACGTACGCAACTGTCTGTGACTGGACTGTGTGTGTGTTGCGTGTGTGTGTTTTTGTGTTTTCTCTGAGCCTCAGCCGCTCGGGCGTCGGCGTGCGAACATGGGAAGCAGACGAGGAATGGGCAAAACATGCTGTCAGTTGGTGATTTGGTAGCCAGGGCTTACTGAATGGCTGTTCGTTTATATTACAGAGTGAAAAGCGACGATTTTTCTGTTCCGTTTTTTTCGATTTTTTGATTCTACCCTTCCCCACCCCCACCCTCACCACTGTCCTTTCACCCTCCACTCTCCACACACCCGATAATTTCGCCGTGTTCCCGCGCCGATTCCCGCAGCTTCACGGCGCGTGTTTTTCTATGTTCCCGTTCACATTCCCGTTGGCAAAACTAGAAACACACAGCCGTTGCATACACGTGTAGCCCGCAGCTGAATTCTGCGCTCTTCTTTCTTCCCATATTCGACGTAGATGTTTTATAGTATAGAAAATCGCAGGCTTACGTAAGAAATTTAGTGTGTGTATGTGTTTTTTATTATGTGCTCGCGCAGAAGGCTGCAGCCTTCCAAACCATTTCTCGGTTCGTTTTTTTTATTTTATTTGTTCAATGAGTTTTTTTAATAATTTTCATAAAAACTCACACAGCTGGTTGAAGTGAGATTAGACAACGCCCGCCGCATAATTTACCACAATCAAAAAAACGCCATATACTGAATTGAATTTCCCTAAGGAGTTTTTTTTGAACGTGATAAATTGCGCTTTTTTCTCTGAAATATTTGGCCACAGCACTTTTCATTGTGTCTTGCGCGCAACAACCAGATTTTTTTAGCAGACACAATTTATTTCATGCGTACGTGCTCACGTTTTCCTTGCGGTGCTGTTTATGTGACTTTTGGAAAGGTAATTTTTCATCGAAAGGTCAGAGCGTTTTTCTCGTCATTTTCGTCTTCGCCAGGTAGAAACGGTCGTAAACACCGGTAATTCTTTTTCAGAAAAATGTTGCTTAAGGCACAACAAAGCGCTGAAGAAATAAGAGCTGAAAATGGACAGGACAAATGCCTGGGGACAGCAGAGGGTTTTTTAAAGAAATAAGCAACGTTTCCTAGTTTACGTTATTAAAGGTTTCGCTTAGGGGAATGCAACTGCAAATGCAATTTCCATTGTATCCTGCCTGCCGCTTGCCAGCCACAAAAATCGCACTCGTGGAATTTCGGTTGCCGCTCTACAATTTTTTTCTGCTTGCATTCAATGACGATGGTTGTACCCAAACGAAACCACCACCGAACAATGAGGTGTGCGGTGTTTTTTTTTCAAATGTCGCGCCACAGCAATAATATTTTGTAATTTCCGCTGCAGTTCAAAAACAAGAACGAAAAATAGTATGAGTCAAACGCCTGTTCAGTTTCAGTAAGTTTTAAAGGTTTTTTTGTGAGAAGAGCGCCAAACCTGATAGAACTGCCTTGAACCAGATTTTCACGGTTTTTCTTATCGGTTTTTTCTGTGGTTTTCATTTGCTAAACCACTGATTTTCTGCGGGATAAAAGCGATAAAATTTTGTTGATATTTCGGCGGCAGATTATGATTTTTTTGTCTGCTCCCACGCTTCGAAAAGCATGCCGCTCAGCTGATAATGTAAAAAAACCAACAAACTCAAAACGTCGGTTGTCTCGTGACGGATTTTGCGCTGATTTCCAGATTATTCGCGTCTTATATCGTTTTGCGTTCAAGATAGCTTTTTTTCGATGGAAACTGAAGTTTGCTCCGACCTTTTTGGTTTTCCCACGTGAAAATCCCCATTCCCATTTCGCGCGCGGACGTTGAACACCAAACATTGACATGGGTGGCTAATGGCAGGCTGATAGATTCTCGGAAAAATTTGAAAATTTCACGATTTTTCCAGATTTTTTTGTTGGCTTGGATGAATTATACTGCTGGTTCTGGGATGTGCTCCACTTGAATTGACTGTGTGTGCGAACGTGTGAACATCACCAAATTTTGGTAAAAAATTATGTAAAAACCAAACAAACCCAAAACGCAAATTTACTCTCATGTAAAACTGGTTCAGCGATTTTGTGTCTCTTTCATCTACCGCTGGCCTGTTTTTTTTCTCTCGTCTTTGTTGCTCTGGATTTTTTGCAGTGGTCGGTTACGCTGCTTCGGTTACTTTGATTGCCGCTCTTGTCTGGGCGCTTTCATCAGAGCAAACCGGATATAAAATGGAGATAATTTTCGTTCTTTAAGCCAGCAAAAAACCAAGTTCGTAAAAAAACACGCAGACCCAACCGCCGTTTTTTCCAGCGTTCTCGTGGGAGTTTTGCTCTTGTGCATTTGTAAAAATTCAAAGTCTGCTGGGCAAGACACTCGTTAGGACCAGACCAATAATGTCATTGGATCGTGGTGATTTGCTTTTTTATTGAATTGCAGTCAGCTGATTGAATTTGGTGGCAATCTGCTTCCGAATTATTTCGTATTTCGCATTTTTATTTCCTAGTGACGGTCAGGAATTTGGAAAAAAATCTGTCTTTTTCTGTCGGCTTATCAGCTTCGATTATTTTTTTCGCCACCCCCTCCGCACTTTCATTAGTTTTTTTTGATAAATGTCAAAAAATCAACTCACATATGTTTTTGTTATTGCATTCGGTTTCGAAATTTTCAAAATATCACGTGTTTTTGTTCATAAACACGTTTTTGACTCTGATTGTTTTGAAGGTGTGTTTCGTTTCGCAATGTTGCACAATCGAAACGTAAAAAGTCAATTTAATCACGAGGATTTCTGGCTGTGTAAAACACTGTATCCAACCATCTTTTCCTTTCACTTTTATCGGATCAAAGATCTTTATTTTTAGCATCGTTAATAAGGAGTCGTTTTTAAATTAAAAAACAACAACAATAATTTGTGATAAGCTTGCTGCCATCTGCACACAGACACACGTTTTTGATTGCTTCTGGGTCTAGGGGTATTATTTTATTTTCCCCGGGCGTTGTTTTTGTTTACTTTTTCCTAGCAACCGAGTTTTTCATAAATTGACGGTAGGTATAGAGGCTGTCTAACTTAGTCATCACGTGAAATCACTTTCATGTTTTCAGTTCTGCATCTGGATTAAACCGTGCGCGGAAAGCTTTTCAGCTTTTATGCTTTTATTATTTCTGCCCAGCAACCGGATTAAAAAAGCCCGTCCTTCACTAAGAACGCATCAACTTTTCTTTTCGATCAAAAAGCAAATGGTTGCGATAAAAAGTTGAGTTTATTCGGCTGCTTATTCGCCAAGCCGATCAGCTTGTGTAAGACCTTGAATTTTTGAATCCAATTGCAGTTTATCAGTGTTTCACTCCACGTTTTCAATCATCGACAGCCTTCCAACTCCGGTGTCTTTTGCAAGCGATTTTTTCACGTTTCTGCATGCAATATTCGTAAACGGGTGGTTGTGCGGTTGCGTACAGTTTATTTTTATTGTCCGCATTTCTGAGACTGCAATAAAGTTTGTTTTAAAGCATATAAAATTTATCAACGAAAAACATCTACAACAGAACCATATTACACTTCCTTATATTTGTAGCCAGTGATGTTGTTTTCACAGCTTTTATGACACAAAAACGTGAAAAGTTTTGCTTTTTTTCGTTGAAATCGCGTCGCTTCACTTGTTTTTTGTTATTTGTTTTCTTTTAAGACGCTCACGGTTTCACATGTTATATTTTCAAGTACGTTAGGCAGAGATAGTTTTAAAAATTTAAAACAATGCCCACGCGATTTAGAAATCATGGTCGTGCGTGTGGGCTATAAAGGCGTCACGTCATAGATCCGATTTGTTGCATCGGCCCACATGATTTAGAATGACGTGGCTTTTGCGCTTTTTGATGTTAGCAAAAGGCATAGCAGACTACCAGGCACGCTCACACACCGGTTCAAATCCAGGAAGAATTGCCTTTCTTATCAGTGTCGATCACCCAATTGAAATTGTCTCATTTTTAAGCGCTCTACCCATCGATCCTATGGTCAATATAAAAGTTACCCAGCTCCTTTTTTGCCCTCAATAAAGTTTTTCACACATGTTTTTTTACAAAAAAAGTATTAGCCACCGTGATCTGAAAACTGCCACTTTTCACAGCCTCTGATTTTTATTCGTTTTGAATCATCATGGCCACAACAGCTTAATTTCATGCGCTGAATATCCGTTAGGCGGTGGTTGCTGTAGCTTTCATAGTTCGCTCATCACCTTTGTCAAGAAACCCACGCTTTCATACAAGCCGGTAACGTTTCAATCGCACAGCAACCACATGATTGATTTTCCTACATTTTGAGAACTCAACGCACTGGTTGGTCAGTCGTGGTGTGGGTGTGGTGTATGCAACCAGTCAGTGTCCTTTTACAAAAGTTTCAATTCTGTATAAATTATGCTGGCAGAAACGCAGCAAAAATCCGCACAATTGCTGCTTGCTTTCCAGCCCTCCGCAATCAACCACACCAAAAGAAGCCGTCCCGAACTCTGTCGACCGACTCTAACAAACCGCGACCAGGGGCCGAGTATCGTTATTGTTAAAGTCGCACCCGGACAACATCCGCCCCGGTCACATGCGTACCAAACAACAATGGCGCGGCAGCAACTACGTCACCAGCGGCACCGGTGTGCTCCGTGAGCGCAACAGCCGCTCCGCGCCCGACCTGATCACGCAGATGCAGCGTCAACCGCCCGATCAACACAATCAACGCCACAATCTACCCGTGCAACATCACCATCACCATCGCCAGTTGAACTCGATGGCCGCAGCGCCGCCGACGAGGACCGTATATAAGCTGGTGCTCACTGGTTCGTTTACAGTAGAACTCGAACTCTAAATTATAGGCAATCAGCTGATTGGTTGGTGATCACGTGATAGGGCCAAATCACTTAGGATATTTTGAATTGCTACATAATGATTGAAACTACAATAGTTTCCTTTCTGCATCTGCAAAGGCACTGAGTCGCAGAACCCAAAAACAAATATAGTTCCGTAATGGATGTGTTATTTTCTTGTGGGGAAGTGTGAACTTGAACGCAGACATCTGGCTGTAGGAGTACCGTAGCTAATTATAATCGGTCGCGTCAAGACACTACTGCAGACGTCCCTGATCGTCAAGAAAGATTATTGCAACAACGTCTGTTTAGTTCGTTCTTTCTTTTCCAATCCAATCCAGACAGTCTTCTCGTACGAAGACCCAAAACAAAAAAAACTCACATTTTTTAGCGCACAGCTGTTCGCCCAATCTTTATCGATAAGTTTAGGAGTAAAATCTGTCTTTCAAGTTCAAGCAACTGAGCCAGCGTATGGAAGAACACAAACTGAAAACAGCAAAAAGAGAGAAAACACGCCACACCGTTGCAGGCGGCCCGTGCGGCGGCAAGACGACGGGCCAGGACCGTCTGGCGACTTTTTTCGAGCAGCTCGGCTGGAAGGTGTTCCGTGTGCCCGAGGCGGCGACGATCCTGCTCAATGGCGGCGTCAAGTTCAACGAGCTGAGTCCGACGGCGGCGGCACAGTTCCAGGAGGACCTGCTGCTGGCGATGATGCGCATCGAGGACACGTTCATGCATCTCGCCGAGCAGTTCAACCGCAACGTGCTGATCATCTTCG
Source organism: Theristus sp. LFF4_11 (assembly GCA_030248135.1). Lineage (NCBI taxonomy): Eukaryota > Metazoa > Nematoda > Chromadorea > Monhysterida > Xyalidae > Theristus > Theristus sp. LFF4_11. The sequence goes on from JASANC010005037.1 coordinate 37,792, forward strand.
ACCGCGGCACCATGGACCCGAAGGCGTACACGGAGCCGGACGCATGGCAGCTGATATTACAGGTTTGGTGGGGGGGGGGGCAGCCAGGGTGGAAACTGAATCGAGATGCATGAACCTGGTTTCCCAGTTCTGTGCGCACTTTTTCGATGTATTTGTTACGGTAGATTAACAAGCGAAACACCGAAAATCCATTTTTGTGAAACATCGAAAACTATGCACGGGACTGGGGAACAAGGAAGGTTATTTTGTTTCAAGTGATCGAGTGGGGGGATTGGCTGGACGCTGGCGCTGGGAGTTTCGGTCTATCTGAAATATATTATGGGTGTAGCATTATGGGACCAGTAAGCTTTTATAAAGCTGGTCCAAAACCGAGAAACTGGAATATCGAATCAAACACTTTCCGTGAACAATTGAAACTTTCAATTTTATTGAAAAAATCCACCCGGCGTTGCAGCGTAACGGTCTGAACAACGTGGACCTGCGCGACAACCGCTACAATCAGGTGGTACACCTGACGACGGCCGCAGACGGCGCCGAGAAGTTCTACACGCTGGCGACGAACCGCGTTCGATCGGAGACTGCCGCCGACGCGGTGGAGAAGGATCGAATCACACGCAATGTGGGTTGAATATGGACGGGTGCACTGGAAGAGAGCTTGCGTGCGCGGAAAAAGGAAAACATCCTGGAGATTTTTGTGCTTCTTTTTCCTCCTCTTTAGTTTTATCGTGTTTGTTGGCCAATGCGAATTGCCGTGTTACTTTTGGACTTGTCGAAATTTGCTTTGGTCGTGCTGATTGGTTGAGCGCTGTTGCATCAGCACACAGCATGCCAGTGTCATGTTGAAGTTGTCAAAAAAAACGCTGAACTTAGAATAAATTGTGTGTTTCTTCTGCGTTATTGGAGTTGAATGAAACCGGAGAAAGCAATACCGTTCGCTGATTGGCTGCATCTTGTTTCGAATCGTTGATGATGATGATGTGTTGTACAGTCGAACTCTAAATTATGGGGAATCCGCTGATTGGTTGGGATTACGGTATGCATTCTTTCTGTGCAAACCAAACTCCCGCACAGCAATGCCTGCATAGAAAGCATCCTACCGTAATCCCAACTAATCATCTGATTCCCTATAAGTTAGTGTTTGTCTCTACACATACATTCTGAGCTTGCCACATTCCACACTATAGTTGAGAAAGCGTGGCTCATGATGGAATGAAAGAAAATGGTCGCGATTGGGTGTTGATGGAAGAAGGGCAGAGTGGGCTGTGAAACGCCCCCTGACTTCAGGCATGGGTCGGCCACCCCTACCTGGACGTTGTCGACAACTCAAACACGAAAACCTTCGATGACAAAATGCGAAAGCTGATTCAGGTACGTTCGAGAAACACCAATTAAAGGCCGTTTTCGAATATAGAAGTTCATTGCACTTTACGCTGATTCGGCAGATGATTTTTCGTTGCAGATTTTTTAAAATTTTAGTGTTACTCATTCTGTAACTTTGCTGTGAAAAAAATCTGGCGGTTTCATCGGCGTTTAAAAATGTCAGCTGACGGTAAAAATGCCGCTTGGCGTTTATTAACACCAGCTGGCGTTAACTTTTTTGATGAAATGTTTTTAGCTGTTTAAACGCCAAAAACGCCAGAATTTTTGCGGTTCCGAACACCTGATTGGCTGCAGATTCGAATCCAGCTGCACTGATTTGGTTGCGTCAGCATACATCATGCAAAATATGCGGCCAATCAACAGCTACAGTTTAAAAAAAACTCATCTCATTGTTCCAACTCTTGTTACTTTTATCAAACCTAATCCGGGAGAAAAAGTGCAATGAAACGCGTTAACTAACCCGAAAACGGTCCTACTGCAGATCGTTTGCGATCGAATTGGCGTCGATTACGGTGACCGATTGGAGGCAAACGCTCGCAAACGAAAATGGCTCGTCACAGAAATCGATTGGTCGCGTTTCCCGAGTGAACATCAACAGTTCGATGTTATACACGACTACATGCTCAGTGCTGACCCGAACACACAGGTACAATGAGCCATATTATGTCGTACACACCTGCGGGTGAGCTCCGTCACCGGTGAGAAGAATTGTTCAACAACAAAAAATGACAAATTGAGCTCAGTAAATCGCAGAAAACGGGCTAAACGCTATTTGTTGGACTATTTTTTTCAATATCAGTTATACAGTGTAAGTCTACGGATGAAACTGCGGGGAGACTAAATTGCGTGTGAAAAGCTCAACGGGCCTCGTTTGAGGTTAAAATTCCTCTTCCTATCCAATCACAAAAGGTCATCGTTTGGGAACAGTGGAAGTTCTTTGTGATAATTTTCAATAAAAAGTGGTAACGGCGTAGCTCAAACACGCCGTCCACATTTTTTGTTCATTGGCAGATTCGCATTCGCAAACGCGGCCAAGACGACCGCTGGTCATACACGTCCACAGTTCGTCGGCACGTGAACGGAGAGACGATCGAGACAAAGATGGCGCTCACAAAACGGGACTACGAACAGATGCGCCCGCAGCGCGACCAACGCCGGTACGGCTCGTACTGGTTGCAAGACCGCACAGATTTTTTTAAATTCAAACAAGGACTTCGTTCTTGCCGACATGTCGCCTGCTTGTGCCGGAATGTGTCAGACAAAAATGACGTCATCTGTTATTTAAAAAAACGCCTGTTTCTCATGAGCACAAGCACCAGAGGTTTAGTTCACCCGTTCACGTTTTTTTGTCACATGAAAGAAAAAAATCAGCCCTAAATTGTCAGGCCCGATTTGCTGGACACGCCAAAAAGCAAGTTTCCGACCACATGACGTCAGTTATTGTATATCCGACAGGTTCAAATAAATAGGCTATACAGAGTAACATTTGCAGCTGCACGACATACAAGAAGCGTCTCTGCTTCAACCACGAGGGCACCTACTTTCAACTGGACAACTACCAGCAGCCGTTGCCGCCGGGCGCAGGCGACCGCCCGCTAATGTTCCTCGAGACGTACACGACCCGCGAGCTCGTACCGCTGCCGGACTACCTCAAGGTCGATCGCGAGGTCACCGGCCGCTCCGAGTACAGCATGTACACGATGTCCGCGAGGCCAGAGAAGCCGGTCTCAAAGTTGCCGCCGCCGCCGCCGCCGACGAGTAGCGCCGCGCTGAACGGGCACGTCTGACAGAACTACTAGAGTGATGAGTGGTTGTGGTGGACGAAATTTGGTGATTTTTGGTTATGGTGCAGAAGAGAAACTAGTTTGAGTGGTGGCGGTTGGCAAACTAGCAGTGGTTGCGCAGTAAACGAAAGACTTGTTTAAATTAGTCACTCTGACAGAAAATCTTTGGGATTCGAATTCGTACCGTTGGGAAGTGCGATTTCGATTGATACTGGAAGAAAGTTTTAACCCGTGCCAAGCCGGAATTCTCAGTGGAGTTCTTGGAAATTAATTAAAGATTCCAAGGAATACCGCCCAGAGATTTTTTCTCAGTGTACTACTGTACTACTGGTACTAGTATGTTAGAAAAACAGCTGAAGTTTTTTTTGGTTCTTTTGTTATGACGAAATACCGATCACTCGGGCAAAATGAGCAAATCACCTCACAAAAATGATGTTGAAACTCATCAGCAGAAGGGTAAAAACGGCGCGATGGCAGCTTGAGTGTGTTTTATTATTTTGACCGTGTGTGTCATTCCGATCACCACACAATCTTTGAGAAGTTGAATTCGATACATCGACTATTAATTTAGTGTTTTCAATGTTACAAATCGTACCCATGGATACGACACGATTCGTTTCGGTGTGTGGTGTTTTTGTTGGTCTTTGTGTTTTTTTCTAAATTTTCTTTGCTGTCTTTGTTAATCAGTGCGTTTTTCGCACCCATTTATTTGTTTATCTGTCGCCATGGTTTTAATCTGGGTTAGGATGAATGAAAAATGTTACTAATTTATAGTAAAATGAATTTGAGGAGCAGAAATGGTATCTCGGTTTTTGTTAAGTGGCGCAAAAGGTGTTGAGTGTGAAAGTTGTTGATTGTTGATTTTTGGTATTCTTCAATTTACAAACCGGTGCAGCTGTCTACTGAAAATGAAACTTGAACTTTTGATGATTAAGATGATGAATTTTTTCTGGTTTTCTGGTGATCTATTATGACTTGTTTTTTTGTTTCTTTCACAGCTGGAGATCTTCACGCGAGTCAAAATAGTACAGTACCGAAAAGTCTTGCATATAAGGTTCTTCCCACTTATAAGACCCCCACCCAAAAGTGGGCGGGGTGTCAAAAAAAAAGTTGCATGTTCAAAATCCTACTCGTTTATAAGGCCGGAACTCCTATGTGGTTTATAACCCTCCCCACTTTTAAGGTTGTCACACGAAATTCCACTTTTTTCAGGAATTTTTGATTTTCAAATTTATATAAGGAGACCTTATATGCAAGACTTTACGGTAATTCAAAAAGTTGCAATCAATTTTTTCGGAAACTCTGAAAGCAGAAACACTTAACGCTGAAGTGCTCCATATTTTCAACCATCCATTCTAATGCGCTTTATGTTTTTTCTTTGTAATGAGCGCACGTTTTTCCTTCTTTGTTTGGTGGAAATTTTTAAAGGACAAATACAAAAAAACCAACTACCCGTTTTTTACTTTTTTTATTTTTTTATTTTTTTAAGATCGTTTTTCACTCATGGTGGATTATACTTTTGTAAATCTTTTTCGCTGTTCAAAAATTCTAATCAGTTCATAAATATCACGAAACGATTCAACCAACCAAACCAGTATTCAGTATTGTTTTAACTTTGAACTTTGTGTCTTGAAATGTTTTGTTTTGCTTTTTAATGCCTGTTTTGCTCAATATTGACCAACGCGGTGTTCTATAAAAAATGGTCTATTTTTTGAAGTTATCAAACAATATTTTTCGCTGAAAATTCGGATTCTTAAAGTAACGTTTGTTTGTTTTTAAGACGATCTCATGCAAACAATTAAATTTTCAAACCAATTCTAAAAGCGTAAAATAGTATTCTTATTTGCGCTTGATGTAAACGTTTTTAGTCATGTTGTTTGTAATAATGTTGTTTTTACGTTTTTCGGATGTTTGCAAAAGTCAACAACACAGAACTAATCAATTAGTCTGCTGAACAAAAGATTTGTAAACTTTATTGTTGAATGTCCATCTTTCTCTCTTACTATTTTAGGCGAACTCGTCACTGGCAAAGGTGTAAAGTTGTTGTCGAATTTGGCCTTTTTATTTAATGCGTTTGCTTTTATTTGACGCCAGAGTGTCGTGTAGATATCAATGTGTTTTTTTATGATTGTTGTACACCGTTGCAAAAATGGCAGATAGCCATTCAGGTTTTTTTTTGAAAAAATGGTCTTGAAGTTGATTTTAAGGAAATGAATGACGAACTGATGAATTATGGGGATCCTGATTCCTGATTCCATGTGGTCGACCGCATTTTCACAGTCGTAATTCAGATATTGCGAACGTATAAAATTGAAGAAAACATTGCGGTCGGATCGAAAGAAGTGAAAAATGTGACAACAAGCGTGCGTGCTTTCCAACCAAAACCGAGAGGCCAACTAAGATTTAAAAATATTAAAAAGTAAGGAGCATCGCCATGATAAAACGTAAATCAAGTTATTAAACCGTTAAAATACTGGTTCGTAAGTTTACAAACGAGAACGGTATGCAAACCAGCATCTATCAAGTTGGCAACTAAAAAAATTGTTTGTGTCGTTTGCATGCAATCCCTGGTTGCTGCACGTGTTGTTGCAGTGACAATCAACTTTACATTTTCATTCAAGCAACAAGGGTGCATTCGTTTTTCCGCAAGCGAATTTTACACTGCAGCGGCACGGTCTAAAGTCTGCAAAAACTTTCTCGCACGTACAGAAGATGCTTGTTGCATCAAGATTGGGCGTGGTGTTGAACTTTGTGTTGCATGTGTTCTCTTCAACCTTTTACTCGCGTTTTTTTGCTTTTCTCCCGTTTTAGGCATATAATCTATTGGCGGCAGCAAATTTTGAAGAGCACAAAAGCGAGAGTGAGACGGTTTGCGGGCGAAAAAAATGGACGCCCGCGAGCGACCGCCGGCGGATGAGAATGACGAACTGTTGAATCCCGGCGGCTCTTATGGGTGAAAAACGGTTTTTATGCGCTTATTGGCTGCATGTGCATTGCGCGCTTTACCAAACGGGTCTTTCTAAATCGCCAAAATCAATAATGCATTTCGCTTTTCCAGCAGCACCGCCACCGGCAATGCGGTCGGTTTCGGCGCGGGTCGCGGTCACGGGCACACGACGGTCAGCGGCGACGAGCCGAGCGGGCAGGCGTTGTACTCGCGGGAGGTCGACCGCGATGCGGTGCTACGGGCGTGCAAACTGCTGTTGTTCATTGCGTTCATTGCGGTCATTTTCATCTGCGGCACCATTGTTGGTCGGTTCAGTAGCGCTGACTGGAAAAAAACCGTATTTCTGATTCGGTTGCCTATACCGAAAGCACCACACGAGAATTGATGATCAGATTTTCCCGTTTTGAAAATGTTTCGAAAATACAGTTAAAACTCTGCGGGGAGGTAACATCGACGGTGTGATGTATCGTGGTATCGCTGCCTGTTATAACATGGACGCTGTTCATTACACGTGGTGTAGGTTGCCGCAAATCACGGTACACCACAAATTGTTTAAATCGAGCACTTTTGGTTTTGGTCAAGTTATTGGTCACTTTTGTTTCTCAACATTTCCCAACACACAATTCGCCGCTCCGTTTACCAGGCGCCGTGTTCGCGGGCAGTCTGAGTCTGTTCGTCAACAGCACCGCCTACATGGTCATCTTCTCACGGGTGCTTTTTCTCGCGTTTCTGCTTCAGTGTGCCGGTCGGCCGACGTCAAGATTGGGGCAGTACAGAAAATATAGAATCGGTGAGGCGGTTGGGGGGGGGGTGCATTGGAAATGAGAACGGTCGAATGGGGACGAAACGTGCACGACACTACAGAAAACATAAATCGGCGAAAAAAGTTCAACATAAAAGTTCAACATTTCGACAAGAGCTGTTTGGCGCAGTTCTAAGGTGCAAAATGCGAATACCGAACTGCGACCTGTTGAGTGCAATTGGTTAGCGGTAAATCGTTTTGCATTTGCAGCTCAACAAATTTTGAACAAATTGTTGACTATTTTTACTCTCGGAGTCTCTGGTACCACTTTTTCAAACGCTGATTAGAAGAAACTGAAAAAAGTGGACTGAACTTGCCAGTCCGGGACGTTTCATCCGTCCATCAAAGATCCAATATGTATACTTTCGTCAGCTTCAATCCATATCCAGAGCTGTACCTGTTGATGGCAATGCTTCTGCTGGCGTGGCTTGTCGTTGGTGGCGCCATTTTTCTGTCAGTTGACGACGCTCAGCAGAAAACGCACAAAATTCGCAATCCGGTGGCGTTTCTGGCGACCAGCGCTGGCGGCTTTCTGTTTGCGGTCGTGTATGTTCCCGGGCTTCTTTTGTCTGGCTTCTGGAAAGTTTTGTCCTGAGAAAAATTGAATACGACATGCTGATTGGCTGCATCGAGCTGCCTAGACCACTGAGCGAGTTTGATTCAAACGAGGCTGGGTCTCATCAAACTGTTTGCTGAACTCTGCAAGAGCCTGCATTTGAAATTTTGTTCTAAATCGGAAAAACAAGTTCAAAACTGACAAACAGCGCCTTGGCAGTGATCCTTTATGGCCAGCGGATGGCGCCCCGCCGCAGAGGCCAGCCGACCCATGCGAGAGCGAGCGTCTATCCGGGCAGCAAATCGATCGTTGCAAAGCTGCCTGCTTATGGTTTGAGCATGACTTTCTTGTTTTCTTTAATGTCTTAAAAAAGATTTGTTTATATTGTCGGTTTGAGTTGACAAGCCAGATTAAGAAACAGCTTGGCATTTAGGCTGCATTCGAATCAGGGTTTCAGTTCAGGTTCCAGTCGATTGGTTCAGAGGATCCTCAATCAGTGTCACATATCGCAAAAAATGCGCAACGATGTCTTTCACTTTTTTTGTCTTTTTTGCTCGTCAATATTGAATGCGGGCTGTGCGCAGGCAGTTGCTGATTGGTTGAACGCGCACGCTGCACAGCCAATCAGCGTGCGCGCGTGTGTGTGTAATTTGGAAAAAAAGCTCAGATCGAGAGCGTGGCCTCCTGCTGAGGCGCACCCTGAAGCACGTGCCCATTCGACCGTACGTTCTGCTGACCGTCTGGTTTGCGCTGCAGTGCGTGGCCGTGCTCGCAGCCGCGCTGATTGTCTGGTTCTTTGTACGTTTTTTTCTTGCGCTTTGAATGATCATTGCATGCAGAATTGACACTCCCGCACGAAAATGTTTTGAACAGTCTGGCTCTGGACTATTATTCCTGATTATGCTGATTGGCTGCTGAGGTAGGATTCTAGTACTGCGAATCAGCTGTCAGTTATATTTCCATACTGACCGTGTATTCATTTTTCCAGCCGGAATTGGTGATGATCGACCTGATATTAGCGTTTGTGCTTTGTCCGTTCACGTTGATTGCCAGCGGACTGCTGCTGAAGGACTTGTTGAACGTGCTGTCGGAAGGTTGGTGGACACTTTTGAATTTGGGGGTTGCTCCAATCCATTCATTCTTGTCAGACTTGTCGGTGGATTATGGGTTTTCAAACCCTTCTGAAAATTTTTAGTCGCTGTTTTTTGATTTTACCGGTTTCGCCATGAAGAATAATGGCAGACAAATCGACTTCTCCTTTGTCTTTCTCTACCTTTACTGGTTCCCGCTGAAACTTTGAAATTTAACAAAACACTGTGTCATTTATTTGTGATCATCAGTTGATCTTTGTTCTAATTTCGAGAGTCTCCCAATAAAACAAATTTGAAATAATCAAAAATTGACAGACTTTCCACCCCAACTCAGGAATTCTGCAAGGCGTCGACTTCAGTGAAGTGGTTGAGTCACTTTTGTCAATCGACGGTGTCACACGGGTGCATGACCTTCGCATCTGGGCGATGACCATGGACAGGGTGTCGCTCTCCGTGACGCTCACCATTGGTTTGAAATGACTTTGAATTTATGATGATTGGTTGCATTTGAATGCGAGAGCGCTGATTAGCTCTCTGCCAGACTGACATTACACCTCTGCTGAATTCAAATGAACTGAACGAGCACTTAAAAATTACACAAATTAATTAAATTAAATAAAAATTAATTAAATTTAAATACCGGTAGATTAAATTAAATCAAACGTTAAAAGAACTCATTTTTAAACAGAACGAGCAGCGAACGTTGAGGATATACTGAATCGATCGAGCGCACTACTGAAGGCGAAATACGACATCTTTGAGTATAAAGTGAGCTTTTTTAGTTTTATTGCGTGGTTCGTTTTCGTGTTTTTCAGCTTTTTTTGCTGTTTCACCTGTTCAGATTGACACAACACGAGAGCGACTCGGTGGGACGGCCAGCAAAATGTGGCCAACGGCTGGACGCAATTGACACTTGTTTTTCTTGTATCACGCTTTGGAAAACACTCGTGAAAAACGTTTTCTTGTAAAACATCGGAAGACCATTCGTTTTTAACATTTTATTTTCATGTTCCAATAGAAAATACAGCGGTTGTTTTAGCATCCACACAATCGCAAACCAGATTTCTGTTGAATGAAAACAGTTTTGTACCGGGCAATGAATTCGGGTCAAGGTAAAATAGGTAGGTAGGTACATGACACCGTCGGGAACTTCAGAACAATGAAACTTGCCTTTGACAGTTCGCAACACATGCAAAAAATATCCGTAAGTCACCGAAATGCAACTTTACAAAAGCGGGATAATCAAATACCACGCTGGAAAAGAAATCTCTCGATTCATCTGGATTCATTTCACCTCTCATTTCACAAAAAAACTCTTCCAGTTGAATTTGATTTCAAAAATAATTTCAAATATAGGTAAATGCCATCAGGTGGTTGGAAGTACAGGAACGATACTCACACACAGTGTCATTTTCGTGACGTGTTCTGCCATTTTCCTTCCACTCATTTGCCGGCCATTCGCATGAAATTGTCGACAATGATGGTGATTGGCAGCGCCAGCACGAGCACACCAGACATAATCGCAGCGCTGCCGATCAGTTTGCCAACTGCAAATCAATCGGCTGTCAATTAGAACGCAAAAAAGTTATGCAGCACAGCTCACTGAGAGCAAATGAGGTGGCACGCACTGCAATTACGATTCCGTTTTATACAAGCCGTGTCAGAGGCGTGTGAAACGTTGCTACGACGAATGCAGTCTCACTACAACAGACACCGTCAGGTGGACAGTGGGGACGCAACGCCACGGTTTCCGTTTCCCATTCTCACAACTGGAAACTGAAACTAAAACTGGCTGCATAAAAACGGTTACTAACGCGTGTGAACGCGCTCGTAGCAGCGTTTTGTCACAGAACATGAGCATTGTGTGACACGATCTCAGTCCTTCTCTCCTAGAAAACAGGGTCTTTCGAAAACAATTTTTCAAGCGTTCTTTCGAGGCAGCAGCAGCTCAACACTTTATTAAGCTATGACTTATTTTTTTAAACGTGTCCCACTGAAATGACGTCATGTGCCGCCAAACATGCGCTTGCCGTTCACAGCAAACCAGACTTTCCGTTTAGCCGATTTCTTCCCGTAAACAAATGGTGAATGTCAAATCAGTCACACCACACTGACATTTTAGTGTCTGTAACTTTGGCAAACGGGCGTTTTTTAAGCAAATGACGTCATTTTGGTCCGGACACGTTTGAATAAATCCACAATACCAGTGTTACATATACATGTAGCTGAACAAAAACGTTACGTAACCGAAACAACAACGACACAAAAAAACGTTCGCGCCCCAACGAGCAACGCCTCACTTGTGGTGGACGGCACGACGTCGCCGTAGCCGACGGTCGTCATCGTCACGATACACCACCAGAAGGCGGCCGGAATGCTCGTGAACGGCGAGTCTTTTTCGTCCTTCTCCATGAAGTACATCATCGTCGAGAAGAACACGATGCCCGTCGCGAACACCATCGTCATCATGCCCAGCTGCTTGGCGCTGTTCTTCAGCGTCAACGCGAACGTGCGCATGCCAGCCGAATAGCGGCCGAGTTTCAGTATGCGCATGACGCGCAGCACGCGCAGCACACGGATCTGCGGAGAGTTTTTTTGGAAGTTAGTGGTCGATTTTGGTTTGTTATGTTGGTGCGATTATTCTGTGTGGTCTGATTCATTTGGAAACGGGTGTCGTTGTTGTTTTTTTCACCGCACGCTGAGTACACAAGTCTAAGTGGAATATAGAAACGATTCACTGTCTCATTGAAGTCACCGATTTGCTGGTGCGCGAGCAATCAGCCTGATTATTCCAAAAGCATCGATTTTCTACTTTAGCTTTAGCGTTTTCGCTCGATTTCTCTTCCTAAAGCCGAACGCTGCACCACACACTGACCACGAGTAAAGCACCCTTGAAGTCCTCGAGTTTATCGGTGTCGAAGCCGGCGAAACTGAGCGACAACTCGAAATAGAACGGCACGATCGCGAGCAGATCGACGATGTTCATGGCGCCCTTCAGGAACACGATCTTGTTGGCGGCGGCGGCGAAACGAATCGCGAACTCGAACGTGAACCACACGATGCACGCTGCTTCGATCTTGTTGAAATGCGGATGCGGGTCGAAGCGGACGCGGTGCTCGTAGTGCGAGACGCCCGTCTCCTTGTCCGTGACCAGCTGCGACAATTTGGAACGGTGTTTTTTTATTTTGGATTCCAAGCTTTCCAGCATTCGTGCAAGCGCATATATTTTTTGTGCTTGAGGAAATTACTGCTGCAGAGTGCGCGAAAGCAGAATGAACGGGATGATTGATCGGCTGAAATTGATCGATCGATTGAAAACAAAACATGACCCATAAATGGGGCGGTTGTTGATTTCTCACATCAACCAAAAAGCCGATCCTCGATTCTATGCATGAACGCAAATCAATCGCAATGTTTCTCACACATGAAAATATTGTCGCGGTATTTTTAAATTTGAGTAAAATAATATTTTCAAATTTCGCGGATTCCACGCAAACCTTTGTCCGATTCACGGCCACCTGAAAGTCGGGTAGCGAACTGACGATCAGCCCGCCCACTGAGAGCAACACGAATCCGATAGACAGAAGAGAAAAAATGTTCGACAATTTACTGCCGTCGCCCTCGCAGAAATTCCAGACTTTTCGACGGAAGTCGGCGTACTTGAGTCCCTGAAAGTATAGTTCGTCATTTTTCTTTGTGTAATAATACAACATGATAGGCTTCAGGTCCGGCAAATGTCACCGCTCGCTCGTGGCCTGGTGGTAGTGCGTCAGACTACAGTCTGTGCGCTCGTGGGATCGAGCCCCGCCGAGGGGTGTATAGGCACTGAATGACAGAGAAAGAAAACTCGATGGGCGCCGTACTCAATGGCGTTCGTGTACGCTTCTCTGGGTTAGCCCTGGCTGAAAAACATTGCCTAAAAAAACAACAACAACAACAACAACAACAACAACAACAACAACAACAACAAAAGACGTTGATTGAGTTCTGTCTTTTTTTTTAAATCCACGACTCCAACTCGAAACACAACAGCCTACAACTAGCCTTAAACGGGTCCTCCTCCTCCTCCTCGTCCTCGGCGTCGTCAATGGGCGAGCAGCAGGGCGCGATCGCCGAATCCGGAATGCCCCAAAAGTCCAGTTCATCCAAAAACTCCTGCAGACAGACATCCATCGGCCGGTGCAGCGAGCCGCTGATGAAATATTTATAAATGCCGTCGAACAGTTTCGACGGACGCTCGAAGAAATACTCCTGCTTGTCGTCGATGTAGCCGTCGCATTTCTGTCGTCTCGTACGTGCGTCCATCTGGACGAAGTCGCACAGGAAGCCGGCGTTGCCGCGTGCCACCAGATTGCGCGCCTTCAGCGCGTATGAGGTGCCGCCGACGTTCAGGCGCAGCAGTTCGTCCGGCGCGATCGCGGCCACGGCCGCCGCGAGTTTCTTCGCCGCCTCGGCGCTGTCCTTGTGCGCGACGCTGGAGGATTCTGGAGAGAGAGAGTGTGGAGGATAGACTGCGAAGATACGAATGCGGGTTTGGAGAAAGTTTGATGGTGTCTGCTTAGTGACTGCAGTTTACAAATGTGGATCGACCAGCCACCGCGGTGCAAGTTGTTTTTTTAATCGGTTTTGTGGCTTGACAGAAAATTGTGATTGGCTGTGATTGAGCAACTGTGCAACTCTGCCGATATTAAAGAGGCAATTGCTTGGTGTCGATTTTCAATCGTACTAACGACCGGCTGAGATGATTGATGACACAGTCTACGCAACCAAATATTACCGAAGCGCCAGCCAGCAACCGCCCCGCCCCCCAACCGACCAGAGACTTCTCATCGTTTTTTTTTGATTCCTTACCAGACTTCTCATCATGCAGCAGCTTGGCCGCCTCGTTCTGATGGACATCAGCGAGATCGATATCGGCGTTCGTCAGATGCACGCGCGCATGCCCGCCACGTCGTGCCTCCCAGTTGATCGTGCCAGCCGCGTTGTGATTCGCCGTCGCCTGGCCGGCCGCCGCGTTCGCGCCAGTCGACAGGCGAGACCTGTTCAGTAACGACGTTGTGGAATTGCGCTTGTCGACGCTATTTTGAGCGGCAACGGCGCTACCGCTGCTGGTCGGCTTGCGATTGTTGTTCGCGCAGTAGCCGAGTCCCGCAGCGGACGCCCGTCGACAGTGCATGACGCCGGATGGGGTGACGCTGACGAGCGCTAGCGACGGAGCGGACGATTGACGCTTGCTAGTGGCATTCTGTGCGCTGGCCGACGCTGCCGCCGTGCTCTGGCGCGATTTCTGTGCGCCGGCGGAGACTGTTCGCTGCTTAGGCTGTTGAGCGTTGCTGCCAGACGCTCGGACGACAGTGTGATAAGCGACGTTCGGATTGCTTGAAGTGCCACGAGAGCTCGAGGCAGCTGGAGTGCGTGCGCTTGTGGCGCTTTGACTGACGCGATTACGCATCCAACCAATGTTGGTTGTCATGATCACACGGCGGCAATTATGTGGGCTGCTTTATGTGTATTATCGTGAAAGCCGTTTCACCACCGGGGATACATATGCGTTTGAGTATAGAGGGGTTATTTATGTTTGATTGCAGGCTTATTTCTCAATATACACGGAGCCACCACACCACCACCACAACAACAGGTTTGCGTACGATTAAATTGTCCCGGATTTCATTGCGCCGTTTGTTGTCATCATTTTCAAACATATAGAACCTTTACACATGTAATGCTGCACATCGCTGTAGGAGCATGATACCCTCATGCATATAGACGATATTGGATAGACAGCCGTGGGGGGGCCGGCGTCGCATTGGACGCTGAACTGTACAGGGTTGGTGGGGTGCTGCAAAATGGATGGAATCGGACAATACCCATTAATAAGTTTTTGAAATTGAGTTTTCCTGACAGGTGTTAAGAGTTTCTATTCTGAAAACGGTCATATCAAATCTCCGAATTTGCCTGATTATCGCAAGCCTCTCCCACCCAGCCCCCGAGTTTCGTCCGTAGTGCAACACCGACGCCAACCGCTGGCACAGCTGGCTCTGTTGCGATCATCACATGCAAAACGGATCACAGTCATTTATCAAGTAGCCCATACTAATAATTCCAACGGTATAGACAGCGAAGGGTAAATCAGCCCTTTGTGTGGTGCCTAATTTGCGAACTGAACGATGATTGGTTGCAAGTCCAAGCTCAGTCACAGAAGCAAAGCCAAAAAGCGTTTTTTTAAGATAAAGTTTTCCGAAAACAGATTTTCAATCTGAATTTTTTTGAAGATGAGGGAAATGCAACCAATCAGCAGCAAAATACAAGCAAAACCAAACCAAGCGTATCACACACACTGCTAAAAATAGTGCATTAGCATGCAAACATTCGGTTCTCCCAATTGATAGGTATTCAGGATGTGCTGAAATGACACAGTCTGTCGCTTATATTGCCGTCACAGTCAGTAAGTTTTTTGAGCAGCGGTCTAATAACATAACGGAAATGAAGTTTTTATGAAAACAAAAAACAAAAAATTCATAGCATGTTTGTTTGAACCTGTCACTTTTACGCAGAATACAGAGCACGGGAGCTAATGAGTATCGGAATTGCACAAGAAAAAGATATTCAGACACAAATAAAGTGTTTGATTTCAACCACACCCGATACAGTTGTTCTTCATGCTCTCAATTAAAGTTTCACATGCTTTGAGTTCTGCAAAAAAGTGACAGGTTTGAACAAACATATTTTAGGAGAACATACATGCGTATTTCCAGTTTTCAGGAAATAATGAAATAGTCGCTGCAAATGGACAAATCAAATGCAGTCAATCAGCTAGTTCCATGGTTTAATTTTCCATTTTGGGAAAAGTGAAAAAGCATTATGAAAAAGTGTAGCCACATTAGGTCAATACAATTCGAGCAAACGTTCACCTCTGCCACTACGTTCATTTATTTTTGAACGCATTGTTAAATTTGGCAGTTTAAAAGGGCTTCACAGACCTTGTGACAGCCATTCGGTAAGACTGTTTGTAACCGTCGTTGGGATGTCGATAGCCATTTTCGAGCAGTGGAGTCGGTATGATAGAGTTGTTGAAGTTGTAGTGTTTCACCACAGTGCGTGAAGTCATTTTTTCATAAAACGATATGTATTTCGTGAATTGGTGGTTTTTATTATTGCTCTGACTGAATCACAAAGGAACTTCGGAATCAGAACACATTGGTGATCGGAGATAGTTGCTTTTGAACTCGCACTTGGAAAGTGCTTATTGGTGCAGCTGACTATAACTACGGTAATCAGCGTTAGCACGCTAAGCGTGCTGGACTATATTTTTCAGTAAATTGCGAGTTTTGTTAAACTTGGAATTTCCGTTGTTTTTCACACCAAAACAATTATAGTTTTTGCCACAAACAAAGCACTAATTTTAGCATCCATACGTTTCCGGTCTCGCCAAATAGACCATGCGTTTTTATGAGCATGTTTATTGACGGAAAACAACGAAAAACGGGAACGAAAATTATGGTGATTACGATTGCCATTTTTTTGGAGAGCTCACAAAAACAACAGCCTAGTCGGTAAACAATAACTCTTTGAAATTGAGCTGCGTCTAACGTCACCAAAAGTCCTCAGACCTACTTTTCTGCCTCTGATCATTCATGTGCACGCTTCTCAACTTGAGCGTTTTCCCAGACCGAAATTAGAATAATAACATGAAATAATGCACTGGAATTTTTAGTCTCAAGTCTGTTTGTGTGTCCGAAAAAATGTTCCCGTAAGACCTTGTCTTTACCGCCTGCCTAACACAACAAACGGCAGACACAAACAATAATTATTTGGGGCTTCCCGCGCGCTGTTGTGTTACTTTTTGACCAAAAACCGCATGTTTATGTTATGTTTACAGAGAACTTTTATGTTAGCTTCACGCTCATAAAAAAGCCTTGAACCTGAACTGAAAAAGCCGACAGTTTTGTATGAGTCTGTTTTGTCGCTGAAAACTATATTACAAGTGACAAGCTTCTAAGCACACACGCAAATTGAATTTTTCGAAACCGACAAAAAAATGCAAAGAAAGCGAATAAAAAAGCGAATGAAATAATAACTGGAACTACTGGGATGGGAGGGACTCAAAAAGTGTTCTGAATGTGTGATCAGTTTTGCTCACATTGACACACCCTGTCTTTGTCACTCATGCGTCAAACACACTTTTCTATGCAACCAGGTGATTGGCTGCATTTGAGCCCCAGATGCTTTATTAGTCACATGCTATTAAGCAATTATGACGTATTTTTTTAAACCTGTCCCACTGAAATGACGTCATGTGCCGCCAAACATGCGCTTGCCGTTCACAGCAAACCAGACTTTCCGTTTAGCGGGTTTCTTCCCGTAAACAAATGGTGAATGTCGAATCAGTCGCATAAACCTGACATTTTAGTGCCTGTACTTTGGCAAACGGGCGTTTTTTAACGAAATGACGTCATTTTAGTCCGGACACATTTGAATAAATCCACAATACGTATGTAATTGCTACGGCTCAAGTTTTAATAGTTTTGATTTTGCATCAAGCCAGTAAAACGAAAGAGCCACTGTCACAACTTTTTCGCACACACAAACAAAAATCAAAACAACAACCAGTTGATTTTCAAGCATCATACAACAACTGTTCCAACGACATTTTTCAAGATCAACTCAACAACATGCAGAAAAACAGATTATGCGAACATACGTAATCCGAACGCATTCCGAAACACAACACAAAGCAAACGAAGAAAAGCGAACAAGCAATCCCAATGAAAAAACGATGATTTCTATCCTCTACGGGGTGCATCCATCCATGCCCCACAAAACTTACGCTGCAGCGCCAGACCGTTGCAGCATAGTTGACAGATGAAGAGCGAAACACCAGTATTTATGTCGATGACACCGCTTGAACTGTGATAGTCCTTCGAACGCAGACAGACGAAAAACGCATTCCGGCGACGTGCATCGTCGGGAAGCTGCGACACGCGCGCTTGTGAATGTGAATATTATGCAGCGATATATGATATGGGTGATTTTTTCTGAATTTTCTGTTGTTTTTTTGATTGCTTGTCTGCGCCTGTGTCTTCTATGTGGCCGGAAGTTGTCTATGCGATAGGCTAGAAAATGTAAAGTAGCAACTCACGAAGAAAAAACAACGTGAGCGGGACGGCAAAAGAAGACGAATAACGTCGGATTAACTATTCATACTGTATATTGCCTTATCCAAAATATCGTCCAGAGTGTTTTGGTTCTTTTCTACAAAAAACTACATTGAATATACTCGGTGGAAACAACAATCTATCTGAATTTGTTTTCAAAAAATGTATCATGGATGGAATAGTCGATGTATCGAGACAACGATACATTTTCGTCGACGAAAATGAAACGTCCTCTTGGAACAAAAACGTTTTTTCCGCTTGCTGATTCGGGTGACCATGGGGGCAGATCGATATTATGCTTTTCCAAACAAGTATTCCATCTTTCCGAGATTTGGACGTGAATACATGTATTTTTTTCAATCTCTTGAGCTCTATTACGAAAAAAGACGATATGAAAACGAATGAAGGACTACATGAGAGATACAATGTACCGTATCAGCGGGTTTTCTATCAGGACGGGCGGGGTTCATTCCATTCGGAGAAAGGCGTCCCACCAGTTCCCAACCAAGTTACAATTGAAAATTCCTGCGAACTGTGCGGCTCGAGAAGCCGAAAAAAACATCGCACCAACATCGCGCGGCTATTATTCTCAGTTGATCAATTTCCGAACAGAAATCCATGACTGTGTGCTTCATGACAGCCGAGTGCGTGTGCGCCCTCCGCAGGACACCACCAGCTGAACCTCGATACTATCACTGACAACAACTCTGCTACTAAACTTGCTGCTCAATTTGCTACTAAGTGACCACCATAGTCGCGTTCACGTGTTACAACATGCAGTAAACGCGCCTTAGTATAGTAGCCGCCTTAGTAGCCCCGTTTTCTCAATGCTACCGATGTGCGGTGCCCGCTCGTTTTTGTGCGGTTGGTTGACACGCATACGAATCCGTGGCCCGGGGACAAAAAAATCGTTTCAGCCTCCGGCCACGAGGGAGGATTTGTGTCCTCACATTGAGAGAAAGGAATGGTGACCGTTGCCAAAATTTCCATTTTGGTTCAGTAAAGTGTTTTTCTGAAGACCGTGCTGCTCAGTACAGTAGCACACACGGAATGGTCGAGTAAACATGGCAGCTTTTTTCAGGGTGCAAGGAGCGCGCGAAATTTGAATGAAAGTAAAAAGATGTCCAGAAAACCATTGTGTGTCAAATTTGACGTGTTTTTTTTTTCAAGCTAATTGATTCTTCGTGCTATATTCTGTTCATTATTTTTCCTTTGCACACATGATTGGGAGATTATCTCAGCATTTCTAAAAAAAGACAACACTCCTAGTCTGCGACTGGTCCCGCCTTGATGGACCGCCTCATTTATTCGGCTATACTGTAACTGTATGTGTGCCGGTGTGTTTGTGAGTGCGTGCGAAGCATTGCTGTGTTATAACAGAGAGCACGGCTCAAACGATGTCCATCACCGCAATCCTGGAGCACATGAGACCGGAGCACAGAAGTCACTGTGGATTCACTTGACTGATTTAGGAGACAAAAAATAAACAATCGCAATCTCAAAGATATTATACTGCAAAAAAAATACTACAAGCGACAATCATGACAACAATGACGCCACGCTCCTATCGACCAACGCGCCCTAAAAATGCGTGTGTGTTGTGATGAAGAATGAACGAGTGAGTTGCTAAAAAGCCGCGAATGCTTATGATTTATCAATCGGACAGATTTGTTTCAAAAAAGCGCACGAACGAAAATGTGTGCGCGCGGTGGTCCCGTTGGGAGGCGCGAGTTATTGAGTCACCCACCACACACACACACACACACACACATTACTGGCACCATGAAGAGCAGCAGTTGGATGGAATTTCATTTTTCAGTAGCGCGCTCAATCTTTATGTCTGTACGTTCCAGATGTCAGAAATCAAAAAAAGCCATATATATCGAAAAGCCACACACACACATACACCAAATAGAACAAAAACAATATAAAAACACACCGAAGACCAGAGACACCGCAGTTAATTTTCAGCTGCTGTGGAAGTTAAAAGCTGTCCCTTATGGGGGGGGGACAAGAGGAGGGATATGCAAAAGACATTGATCGACTGCGCAGGGGCGGAGATCGTAATGAAAAGACAAACAACTTTTGGGGTGCCCTCCATATTCCATAAGTTTCAGCCAGCCATTTGCAGCGCCGCGATGAATAAACTGATTCAGGCACTTTTAGAGCATGAAAACTTTGGGATCGAGCGGCAGAGGGTTTAGTGGTGAGTTTTTGATAAGTCCGTTTTAAGAAAAACAGGAATTTGAAAAAAAACGTTTTTCCAGCCTGAACCAAGATATGGAAACCTGAATAATATTTGACGACAATGATTTTTTTTCGGTGAAAAACGATTTTTTCATCTATCAGATTAGAATTACCTAATTTTTGAAAATTTTGAACGAATACAAATCATTATGTCGGCTGAATATTATTAAAGAATCCAAAGCATCTAAAGTGAGGTCTCTCAAGCACCACACACCCCAAAAAAACACTCAAACGCCAACCAAAACAAAACAACGCCAAAAATAATGCAAATAAATACATGGAGGGCACATTTTGGGCGTAAAAACCACAATGGATTAGACCGCAGAAACAAACGGTTCAACCAAATAAATACCAAAAATACGTAATCCAAAAGAAAAGATTCAAGAAACGCATAAAAAACACCAATGTTCTGTAAGCAACTCAATATTAACCACTATTTTACATGAATGAAACAAACGTTACTGATTATAGCATAGCGTTGAAGTGCATTCATCAAAAGCAGATGGGCTATGGGGATAAGCGAAATGGTCGTTTTCTTTGCAAGGGCAATTTGAAACGGATAAAAAAGTTGCACAAATTTCACATACTCTTCATCCTCAGCAGCAGATCGTTCGGAGGTTTTACGATTTCGTCGTGATGCTGGATAAAGTCAATTGGAGATTTTTTCATGTGCACAAGGCGTTTCATTTACCTTTTGGTATTACCAATTTCAAAAAAGTAACCCCAGTGGTTAGTTTTCTAAAAGTGAAGAGGTTTACTCCAGGGTGTCCAAAAAGTTAGACCATTACAAATTCCGGTTGAATGAATGAAGCAAAAGTTCATGTTTGACAAAAGGCTTCATTGGGTTGACATTTCTGACAAATCCAGCATCGAATTATTTGATACAGCGTCCCACTACCCCTAATAATTTCGTCCAGTATTTGGAAAGGTCCAACTTGTTGAAACACCGTGAACTCCTTATTTTACAGACACTCCTCACTTTTATAAAACTGGTCAGCTGTTTTAACGCCAAGTGGATCACTCAGTTCATTCGGCAGTGAAAATTACCAGAAATATCACAAGTCAGCTGATTTCAACACCAATTTCAACACTCGGTTCGAATGCAACTTAGCTGGTTGGTCAAGTTCAAAACGTGCCTGCTAATTGGCCGCACCGGTGTCGCAGTAGCCAATCAGCGTGCTAGATCTGAACTTTTCCTTACCTCTGAGCGGCTTGCTCGGCACCCAGCGGTCGCGGTCGACACATGGTTGCATTTTTTTTTGATTTTTTTCTTCACAATATTCTTTTCTTTTTTGGTTTATGACAAAATTTGATCTCAAATAATAATAATAATAATGCTGTGAAAACGAAAAACAAAATCTAACATGCGTCCTCCTGTGTTTTCTGCAAATAGCCACATCATTGTAATATACAAATTAGAAGTATTGTGCAGAAAACAAATTCCAAGTAAAAAAAACGAGCACTCAAGATGACTGTTAGAAATGTGATCACACGAAAAAAATCGCAGGTTCAGAGAAAAAAACTTGTCTGAAAAATAAAACGAAAATAAAATTCCAAAATTCAATTTCCGCTTAACTTTCCGGAAACATTCTCCGGTCGTTAAACAAAAAATTTCGCACGCTAAACTCCACAAAACCGCAAACTGTGAGGCGCAATGAAGCCAACAACAACGAGTATGGTACACAAGTAAAAATGACATTGAATCAAGTCACACCGCTCAAGACCGCGACAAAAACTCCACAAAACGCGCCGCAAAAAGTCTGCCCAGGTCACGGTTGATTGGTGAAGCGCGCAAACTTGAACAGGCAAGCGCTTTACAATCAGCCTCGAAAACAACACACACTTTAGCCAAGCCATCTGACCTGAGACCACCAGATGGCGTCACTTTACCGCAATCAGCTGCAATTAAAAAACGCACAGGGTATTCGCAAAAAGGAAGTCGAAAAAAACAACTTTAGCACTTCTTGGTTGGGAAGTGAAAACGCGACACCGAAGCCGCCCGAGGGAATTCCTGTTGTCACAATTAAGCAACAAAGTCATTGTTGCGAAGACAGTAAAAGTAAACTGCTGTTTAAAATAAAAAGTCGGAATTTTCGGGTGCCAAAAAGTGGAAATGTTTGGGAACCATGAGAAACATGAACAAAAACCATAAGACCACGGAGTATCGTATGAAACCCGTATAACGCGATGGCACAATTTTTCTGCTGAACTTTCTTCAACCAACGCTAAAGGCGGTTGATAGCACTTGATGAATATTCAGGTGAAACTTGGCAGACACTGTATGATTCGGCTTGACGATCAGGGAAAAGTGGAGTGAGGTCGTGTCGAGACGCACTACAGTAAAAATCGTACTCCGTGTGGTAGTTTCGACACTCTCACAACCAAGGTTCAAACTAAATGCTGATGTTTATGTGAAGTTTTTGCCGTTAGCTTTTTTGGCACACAGCCACATTCATCTCGACGAAATATTCACATGCATGACGTCAAACGGTTTCAAACGACAGTTCAACAACTGTTTCGTGTAAAGTGGCAATCACGATTCATGAAGCAGTATTTAGCGACGAGTAGCTACAGCTACGCGTCACTAAACAAACAATGCATCGATACTTCCACTTAAATCACCTTCATAGAAAATATGCGGTCGATCACGACAATCACAACTTCAAATGGCAGCATGCTAATTGGCTGTGTCTTTGCTGGCAGCTCCTACAGTGGAACTCTACAGGTGCATTCATGAAACGTATTTAGTGATCGCGTAGCAATGTTTTAACACAAATACGTATCATTAAATACTGTTTCATGAATGCCGCTTAAATTGTAGTTGGTAATAACGTGATGCATGCTTTCTGTCTAGGACAGACTGCGCCTCCAAAGCAAGCTTGCATTACGTGATCACCAATCAATCAGCTGTTTGTCTATAATTTAGAGTTCGACTGTATTTGCAGCAAATCAGCTGGCTGCATTTACAAATACGTGAGTATGCATGTTGTGATAGCAAAGAATGTAAAATTCATATTAAACTTTGCAATTTATCATTTATATGAAACTCTTGCAATTGAAACATTGGATGACAACGAACAGATTTTTACAGTACCCACAAAACTTGCAAAAAATCACATGTCTTGAAAAATATGTGTCTTATCAACACTTGAACGAGCACAAACGAAAAATAGTATTTTCCACTTGCAGTTCCTGCAAATTCCATTGGACTACAAAACAGACAATGACAAAAATGACGTGCTGCTTAAAATGAAGTCATGGTCTGAAGACTGCGTTGTAAACGGCTGCGAGTCAAACACACTTGCATGGCATGCACACATCATAACAGTGGTGTGTGTCGGTGTGTTTATTTAGAGTGCAGGATCTCCAGACAATGGCTTGATTGAAAAGCGAATACATTTTTTGTGTTCCGTGCAAAGTCTAAAACGAACTTTTCTTGCAATTAAAACACCACATACCATGAACCGGGAGTCGAGAACACTATGACATCACTTTCAGTTAAATGAAAAAACTGTGCGCCACACAAAGTGCGGTACTTACCGTATTTTGTCTGGACACGATGACGATATCACTTCGACCTTTTGTAATTGTCAATCAAAGAACTGAACAATGATTGTTTTGGAATTAGAAATGGTGGTGAATTTTCCAGAAATTCACGGACGTCTACAGTCAGATCGTGTCAAGACCTAGCACGATGGATACCGTATTTCGTTAGCCCACAGTTTTGGCATTCGTCAACTACAGCTGTGGAATAGGATTAATAAGCTGTGATAAAGTCCATTCACGGAGACACCTCATTCGGTAAAGTTCAGATTTTCTAAAGCGCCATTCATGGAGGTTGAAGCGCGCTGACGCGCGTCACTTCGCCACACATTCACGAAGCAAAAAACAGCGCGCTTAAGTTTTGAAACATACGCACGTTCATGTTAGCGCGCGTCAGCGCGCGTGAACGCGCTTCAGCGCGCGCGTGCATGAATGGGCCTTAAAGAACAACACAGCACTGCGTGTGTATTGCGAAATGGGGTTTTCATATTTACCCAAAAAAACACGCATACGCTTACACAGCAGGGTTGTGTGCGAATTTTCACAGTTTTAACGCATTTTCTTTCCCGCATAAGAGTCTCTCAAACGGGCAAACTTTTCAAACGTACAAAGCGTCCAGCGTACAAATCCAAAAGCAATTCGCAACAATTCACCGTCTCTCTTCCAGATGCATGTGCAGTCAAACTGTAAGGTCCAACGTAACTCAGCCATTTCGGCATTTCGACCTTCGAATCTAGACTGCACCGATCAATCAGTGTGGTGCACCGAACCCAATAGCAGTCCATTTGATTGTCCATGGTTCACAGTTCGATCGCACACGTCACCAATAATAGCAACAATAATAACAATCTCCCACCCTTGCCGTCTCAGGCGTTCGCCCACGCCTCGAGTTCGGCCAGATCGGCATCCTTGTCCTCGTGTCGTTCCTTCTTCTTCGGCTCCGCACTCGGCACGTCCGGCAGTTTCGCGGCGGGCACCGCAGGCGCCGGCTCGACCTCCAGGAGTTTCTCGTCGAGCTCCTCCTGCTCGAGCTCCTCCAACTCGGCCAACAGTTCGTCCTCGTCGACCTCTTGGCCGGGATAGCCGACCGGATTCGAGATGGCCTCGGCGATCTCATTGGCGACCTCCTGTTGCTCGGCGATGTCGTCCATCAGTTTGCCGACCTGTGATTGTTTTGTTTTTTTTTGTTTTTTTGGGGGGGCTGGTGTCAGTGTTTCGCTGTGAATTGTTGATTGGCTACTCAAGTAATGGGCGGATAGAGACGCATGATTGATGAGGCCACGCGCGCTTCTGCACCCGATGCTGGCCAGGCTGAGCGACAGAGAACTTGCGTGATTTGCTGGTGGTCGAAGCGTGTTCGCGTGAATTGTGTAGCCCGCCGACTGGACTGACAATGAATTGCATTGCGTGTGGCTTGTGGTGACGCCCGTCGAACTGGGCGGGCTCGTTGGTTCGTCAAGTCGCTACGCCCAAGAGTCGAAATCGCAACAAAAAAAAACAGCCACAGTGACAGTTCACCGTCCACAAAGCAAAATACGTAACTGGATTGTTTCCCCTATTTCCAAAATTATCTTGTTACAGACAAGACAACAGCGCACAACGGAACCAGACTAGACATAGAAAAATTGGTATCTGATTCGGCAGACAAATGATGATAATTTTAAGAACCGTTGATCGTTAATTTCACATTAACCGTAAAAGACAAAAAGACGACACGATCCGCTGCAACCACAATAATCAAAGAAATCCACCAAAAACGCCAACCCCCCCGAGTCACCTCGTCGACGTCCATGTGATTGTGCGCGGACTTTAGCGCCTTCGCGGCGCTTCCCATCACGTTCAGCACCTCCGAGTTGGTGCTCGCATTCTCGAGCGCCTCCCGCTGGAACTCCAACGTCGACAACGTTCCGTCGATCTGATTCAGCTGCTTCTCGTACTGCTTCTTGCGTTTCAGCGCGTGCAACGCCAGCCGCTTGTTCTTGGTGCCGTGCTTCTTCGCCGTCGCGATCTCCGTGTCGACCTTCTTCTCGAGAAACTCCTGCTTCTTGATCAGCATCTCCTCCGTTTCACGCAGCTTCTGGATCGCCTCCTGCGGCGTCGGCGCCGTCTGCTTCTGCTTGCCGCCGAATATCTTGAAGATGCCGCTCATTTTTGTTTTGTTTTTTTTGGCGTTGTTTTAGTTATTATCGGTTTGGAAAATTGAGTTCTTGTTGACAGTCGTTTGTAACATGCACGAATTGAATAAAAATGTTTGCGCGGCTTCGCTTCTGCTAATGCCAATAATCGGTCTTTGTTTCGTATTTGTTCAACCTCCCTCTCCCTCGGCGGTGTATTCGTTCGTTCACAAAGTCAAATCGACCCAATTGATAACAGAATACAGAAAATTTTTCTTCACTGAAAACGGTGAAAATTGAATGATAATATTGTCGCGTCTGTAGCGCAGGTGTCGGACTTAGGGTTGTTAAACAAAAATGAAATTTTTTTTTAAAAAAGTGATTAAAAAAAAAAAATGCCGATTTTTTTTTAAAAAAAAATTCGAAAAATTTTCCTCTAATATGCTCTGAAAACCTCCATTTTGGCACAATTTTTCGAAAGTTCAACAAAAATTTTCTTTGATTATACCTCGTAAAACCTTTAGCAGTCGATTTTGGGCCGTTTTACCGACTGATTTTAGGCTTCGACAACATCTGCGATGAAGTTTTTGAGCGTCCCAAAGCTTAGCCTACCATTTCCGATGCAGATAAGGTGACGATTCGCCTCGCAGAGCGTCCGATTGTGCTCGCTGCTCCGTTTGCAAGCGCTACGTTGTCTGGTTGCTGCTTCGTGTCGTGTCGTCGCGACACCATCAGAAGAATTGATCGAATTTCAAGGCGGTATGTTTGTCTTCACTTTAGCATTAGCTTAGCTGGGGACAATTAGTGACGTTTTGGAGGTCAAAACACAAGAAGAGGCATGGTGACGGTTTGGAAAAGGGGTAATTGAGGTCACCAAAACAAAATCTGCAAAGTTCCGCCATACGGGAGTCATTCGGGAGGCGCTTGCATATCATATGTGGTTCTTCGGACTCCCTGATTGATTTAGCACAACTTTGATTTTTGAAATTTAAAAAAAAAATTAAAAAAAAACAAAAACAAAAATGACGATTTTTGTTTTTTTTAACAACCCTAGTCGGACTTCTGTCTGCCGTTCTGTGGGTGGAAAGTTCGACAAGATGTGGACAAGATACGTATGGAGAAACTAAAGTTACCAATAACAACTCACCTAATGGTTTGCTTTCTCCGCCTCCATACATAGTTGTTCTAGGGGGGGGGGCCTGGGGCTGGGGGGGGGGCCGCCCTAGGGTTAGGGGCTTTGAAAAAAAAATTTTTTTTTATTTTTTTTTCGTTTTTTTTAAATTTGGATTTTTTTTTTTCAAACTTAAAAAAAATTTGAAATTTTTTTTCTACTTTGCTCTGAAAATTCGATTTATGGCATAATTTTTTGAAAGTTCAAACCAAATTTTCTTCCCAACTTCTTTGTGTGCTTAGGTACATGTCATTATTTGGTCATTTTGACCGACGTACTCCATGTTTTTCGATTTGGATGACTTCTAGAGTCAATTTTTAGCGTTGAAATGACTTAACTGAATTGAAATATCGTTTCAGAAATCGTTTTCTTGCAACTTAGAACATGTTTTTTCAGTCGGTAGGCCATGAGATGAACATGATATTTTGTTGATTGGCGTATGTTATAGGTCTACAATGGAGTTGTGCGATATATTGTTAAACAATTGGAGCGGGGATGTTGGTTGATACCACATCACACGACCGTTTTTCAGATACCCGATAACATGGCCACATGTTAAAACTTGCGTGCTGAGCTAAACTAACGTGTTAAACTTGCGTCTGTCAGTTGTCCGCAACGTGATCGCGAAATCATGGTACGTGTTTTCGATACGATGATTTGAAGAGTGGGCTCTCGCCATGTGGCAGATAGCATAGCTGGTTGAACCTGAAAGTAAGTGTCTTGGGGGGGGGGCGACCGGGTCGACAGGGGTTGCCGACTTAGCTACAGCAAACAGGAATTTTTGAACACAGTCAAATTTTGGTAATTTTCTAAAGAGGAACAACTAAGAACGGTTCAATATTCAAGTACACGTCGAAAATTGTCCTGTTTTACTGTTGAAAATGCAACTTTCCCTCTATGAAATGGGCATAATTTCAATAAAACACGATTTTCGCTCTTATAGTTTTCCGGATCGTTCTGAAAATAGTCTAGATGAACTCAGCTCGACGAGACGCTTCGAACAAACCTAACTTGTAAAAAAAAAATTTTTTTTTAATTTTTTTTAATTAAAAAAAAAAATCCGGATTTTTTTCCCCTAACCCTAGGCCGCCCCCCCAAAATTTTCGAATCTATCTCTATCAGAGAACATTTTTCAACTCAGCTATTATCTATCTAAAAAAAAATTTCAGCCAGCTATCCATCTAAAAAATTTTGTCTTCGAAGACATAAAATGAGTCAATTTTTGACCAAAATTGACCATTTTTGCTCAAAATTCTTGAAAATTTCGGTAAGCGTATTTTAAGCCTTATTTAGCTGTTTTTATAGCTTAGCGTTTTAGCTATCTATCTATCTAATTTCAAAATTTTGACCGCCCCCCCCCCAAAGTCACATGTCCCCCCCCCCAAAATTTTCCAGCTATCTATCTATCTGGAAAATTTGCTCCAGCTATCTATATCGGCCACCCCCCCCCCCAACCCCTCGGCTCTGGAACAACTATGCCTCCATCCCATCAGTACCGAAGGCGAAAGCATATTTTCGAGGGGGGGTGTCGTCACGTGGGGAGGGGGGTGCCGAAAATTTTTCAGTGGGGGGTGTCAGTCATGGTACAGTGACACCCCCCCAGGCGTGGGCCATGGGGGGTGCACTATTGTAGAAAAATTTCTGGGGGTGCACACCCCCCACCCCACCCATGAGATTTTTTCGCTTAAATTTTGAAGGAAAAACGCTAAATTTTGCTGCAAAATCTTTGAAATTACAATGAAGAATGTCTAGTTACCATATTTTTAGCTTATATTATGGACTTTAAGGACAAAAAATCATGATTTTTGAGCAAAAATTCATGATTTTTGGGTGGTCCGAGAAAATTTTTAGGGGGTGTCACTGTTACTTAGGTCCATGTAGGGGGGGGTGGGTGGGGTGTCCAGCAAATTTCGAGGGGGGGGTGTGGATGGTCACCCCCCCATGATAATTTTTCGCTTAAATTTTGAAGGAAAAACGCTAAATTTTGCTGCAAAATCGTTGAAATTACAATGAAGATGGTCAAGTTATCATATATTCAGCTTATATTATGGACTTTATGAACAAAAAATCATGATTTTCGAAAAAAAATTTAGGGTGTACACGGAAAATTTTGGGGGGGGGCCTCCGCCAGACAAAATTTCATGGGGGGGGGGTGCCCGGTTTTAGGGGGTGGCACGGTGCCCCCCCCCCCCCCCACCCGACGGTCTCTGGTGGGGGGTGTACCCCCCCCCCCCCCCCCGCCCACGGTAATGGTTCGCTAATTTTGGGGGGGGGGGGGTCTCCGCCAGACAAAATTTCATGGGGGTGTGGGGGGGGTGTCGGCCAAATTTTCGAGGGGGGGGGGGGGGGGGGGGGTGCCCGGTTTTAGGGGGGGGTGGCACGGTGCCCCCCCCCCCCCCCCCCCCCCCCCACCCGACGGTCTCTGGTGCTCTGGGGGGGTGTACCCCCCCCCCACCCCCTCGCCCACGGTACTGATTTTACTTAAAATTAGCGGAATTTTCAAGAATTACGACCAAAATGCGGAGTGCTACATTATGAAAGAAATGCACATGCATCTTCATCAAAAATCCATTCCACTGGCATGGGTGCAGCCGTTGCACACGCACAGCATGTGATCATCTGTGGGAAAGTGTCGGGAACCTACCTGTAAAGCTTGTTGATGCGGAAAATGGATCAGCAGAAAACCGATGAGCAACCGATCGAAATGTGCGTCCAAAAGTTTTGCGTCATGGTAGCCGGGTTCAATCACCAATCAGCGTGCCCAGATTCGTTTTTCTTTTTTTTCCTGGGCCAACCAATACGGGCGGTCTTTCGCAATTGGGATCGCGGACAACGGCCGAAAGCACACGAATGGCGCTGCTTTGCTTTTTCACCACGTTCCTTTGGAGTTAAAGAAGTTTCAACATGGAATTGCATTTTCTTCTCTTTGATTAAAAAATTTAACGAAAGAAAACTATGTACAATGAATTGGCTGGCACACCTTTTTAAAACGCCTATTTCTGTTTCTAAAGCGTGAATGCTTATAATTCACGCTCTGGTTTTCTTTTTGCTGTTTAGTACAAATTCGATTGGCCTATTAGTCTAAACTACCGTAACCCAAAAAATTCCATTTCAATTTCTTTTTATTTGAAAAGTTTAAACAACGCTTTTATTGCAAACATGGTGATTTTGATTTGTCAGTGAACAAAACAAAAATGTCCAAAACGACGACGCCGCAATCGCACTGCTCATTTCACAGTATGGGTTTTGCAAAACGACGGCGACGGGATTCATTCCACTGCTCTTGCAAAGGAAACCTTGACAAGGAAAATGAATGCGACGATGCACAGCACAGACAACAGCAGAAAATGGTGGGCACACGACGCACACACTCACGTTTTGCTTTTGACTTATCTGTTTGGTAATGACACGCCCAAATTGGCGTCCATAAAACTTACAAATTCAACCGTTTCTACAACTTTTTTGTTCGTCTGACCAATGCAAAGCAACGCCAACTCCAGAAAAACGACGTCTCTGATGATTGATTGGCATTGATTGAACCACATCAAGTCAATTGTTTCTTTTAAATAAACAATCCAATTTATCCAATAAACAAACAACCTCCCAATTTTATGCGACAATTTAATCACACTAAGTATGAAAAAAACATCATGACCAAATCCAGAAGAAATTCAAGAAAATCGACGACCCACTTTCGTCCAGTTGCACGTGTTCGGGAGAAAAAATGATCATAATAGCACGAAGAATCAATAGTTAAAAAACACGGCAAATTTGACACACAATTTTTGAATTTTTAAACGCTGGTTTCTTTCATTCAAATTTCGCGCGCTCCTTGCACCCTGAAAAAAGCTGCCATGTTTACTCGGCCATTCCGTACAGGCGGCAGCTTCAGCAAGAATGATTGTGTGAAGCACTGCAAAATGCACGTGGTCAGGTTCGGGTCGGATTGTAAGTGCTGCAGCGGCTGACGCCGCTTCACTTCATCATGACAAAACTGCCGCCTGTACATCAGCGCGGTGCACTAATGTGGTTTTTGGCAACCGAGACTGGCAAGTAACGAACAATAATTTTTCGCACCCTCCCCCATGTGACGACACCCCCCCTCTCGAAAATTTGCTTTCGCCTTCGGTACTGGCAAGAATCAATTCACCTCGAACATCCAAACTTCAATTGTTGCGATATGGAACCGAACATGGCCGAATGAGAGAGATTTGTTAGAAATCATAGTTGTTCTAGAGGGGGCGGGGGGTTGGGGGGCCTATGTCCTGTTTACTAGGCCACTACGACATGAGGGTGGTTGAACCTTGCGTGTCACCACAGTGATGGAATTTGAAAAACAAATGCACACATGCACGACGCACCATAGTTGTTCTAAGGGGGGGGGGCTGGGGGGGGGGCGCCCCTCCAAAAATATTTTTCGAATCTATCTCTATCAGAGTTTTTTTCGGCTCAGAGCTGTTATCTATCTGAAAAAAACCTTTTCAGCCAGCTATCTATCTGAAATTTTTTGTCTTCTAAGACAGAAAATGAGCCAATTTTTGACCATTTTTGCTCGAAATTCCTAAAAATTTTGCAAATTTTAGGTAATGCTCGATTTTTAGCGTATTTTAAGCAAAATTTAGCTGTTTTTACCCCTTTTTAACGTTTCTGCTGTCTATCTACTTAATTTCAAAATTTTGATCCGCCCCCAACCCTCTGCTCTGAAACAACTATGTTAGAAATTGTTTACCCGCACGCCACACAGATCCGTTTTGACTTTTTCCTTGTTGAAACGTTCGTCCTTAACGAGACGGCGATCTGAAAAAAGCACGCCAATTCAGCAAATCGAGCAACAATGTGTGGAACGAAAACAAAAAAATGTTTACTGTCCGTTGCGCTGCTTGAGACGCGACGTTGACTTGCCACCGCTGGTGCACTGTCGTTCGTCATCGCACTGCACTCGTCACCTTCGTCGCTCAGTGATATGAAACGATCCAGCAGTTCACCGTTGTCGTTGTGATCGAGCGCGTGATCTAAAGCTGAACGTCGGATAACGTGACAAGTCGGATTGTTATTTTTTTGCTTCATGAATGAGACGTGACGTGACGTGCCGGAAAAACGTTGTGCGCATGAATTGGCCTAAAGCAGATGTGCAAAAATGATGAGCGTTCGTTTTGTGCGCTCACCGATTCAGGCCAGCGTCTGGCCCATAGAGCACATTTCTAACGAGCGGCTCGTGCTGCAGCGTGTCGAGCTCGTCTAAGCACACTACGAACATGGCACGGACGTCAACGCGTCGTAGTTGTCGTTCTTGAACACGTCTCTGCACGCGTCCCACTGTTCGCGATTCATGCACGTGAAATCGCCGATCGCATGCAGCGCCGGTTGCAGCGGCATCGCCAGAATGCGGCGCAACGCACTGTGAATCTCGGTGGCGCTCAGCAGCTCGCCTGTAAAACAACGGATTCGTTTTTTTGTTCCTCTGTTCTGTTTGAATGTTGGCTAACGTTCTCCACGGAAGCGTTCATTCGTAAATCCCATTATTTTTGCACTTTTCCGCTGTTTTAATTACGTTTTTAGACCGGCGCAAGAGGCTATCCGACCTGATGCTGAGCTAAACCAAAATGCAGAGAACCTCAAACGATTTTGTATAAATTGCAACCAGAAAATCGCTCTGAAAACGTGACGAAACCAGGAAGAATCGCTGCACCTCTCTCATTGAGAATGTCGACGGCGAACATATGGCCGGGTCTGAAGACAGCGATGTGCTTCGAGTGGTCGTACTTGAGCAGCGCATCCATGCCCGAGCGCGGTATGCGCACCGTGTTGAACAACGATGGGTACTGCGACATGTCCAGTGGAAACGCACGAAAGCGTGACACTACAACGGCAGCATGCCACGCCACGCATCCGGCAACCAGCTGCAAACACACCAACACATAGACCACACATTCAACAATGTCCGTTCTCATTGTAATAAATGCGAACGTTGTTGACGCTTAAATCAAAACCAGCAGATTTTTTCGAAACGTTTTATCTCTGTTTTCATCGGATTCAAATGGACCACTCAAATGGAACACTTCTGGCTCCAGGAGTTCAGCGTCCGAAACGCGCTTGAACCGTCCAATCGAGATCACCAGATTTGTAGCGCGTGTCAACTACAGAAACGAAAATGACAATGCACGGACGTCAAATGAGTTCCTTTGCTTCTTCAGCTCTCACATTTGAAACGTGCAGTGCAACAAACTTGATCATTATATGTTTCCTGCGGATCCATGCGTATAGCCAGTGGTGGATTGTAATTGACGGGCAGTGGCACGCGTGCTTTCAAATATATGTCGAACCAAAGCGTCTGTAAAACTTGTCGAGTCGATACAAAAAACAGCGAACACCAATTGGAATGCAAAGCTTCTCCAGAAACAACAATGTGCACTTGCACTTGCGGCACACTCACGTATGTGTGATGTAACTCGTGTGTTTGTGCAGTCGGTTGAAATTTCCGAGTTCACGTTTTCGAGTCTGGCCCTTCGTTTTGCTTAAACCGCTCGCCCACTTGTTTTGTGTGCTTGTACTGAGAGCTTCATTGGTGATGAGCGGTCGTATTCCCTCAATGTATCGATCGCAACTTGTTCCAGTTTCGGAATAGGCAGCCGTGGAAGACTTTTCTGGAATTTGTACGACGGCACAATGCTCTGCTCAACGAATTGATGTGGACGACGACGACGACGAACCATCCGCTGAGGTTTGAACCATCCGCGATAAATTTTTGGTTTGAAAAAAATGAAATGCTGTATCTATTCTAATCCACTGCCGTCCAAAAACTGAATCTGCAAAAAAAGCAGAAAAAGTGAATATCAATCAGTTTCTTCTATTTTTGTCTTGTTTTCTGTTGATTTTATTCTGTTTGTTCCTTTATTGTAGTCGTTAAGATATATCTGTCTATGTTCAGGAGTGCGGTGCGTGCGGGATCTGCACTCAGCCAACGGTACGGTACGTGCGATGCGATGATCATGATTCCGTTTAGACTATTAGGTACCGTACAAATTCTACTCATTTTATGTCTTCGAAGACAAAAATTTTCAGATAGATAGCTGGCTGAGAAATTTTTTTAGATAGATAATAGCTGAGCCGAAAAAACCTGTCTGATAGAGATAGATTCGAAAAAATTTTTTGGGGGGGGGGGCGTGGGTAGGGTTAGGGGAAAAAAAATCCGGATTTTTTTTAAATTAAAAAAAAAAATTTAAAAAAAAAAATTTTTTTTTACAAGTTAGGTTCGTTCGAAGCGTCTCGTCGAGCTGAGTTCATCTAGACTATTTTCAGAACGATCCGGGAAACTATAAGAACGAAAATCGTGTTTTATTGAAATTATGTCCATTTCATAGAGGGAAAGTTGCATTTTCAACAGTAAAACAGGGCAATTTTTCACGTGTACTTGAATATTGAACCGTTCTTAGTGGTTCCTCTTTAGAAAATTACCAAAATTTGACTGTGTTCAAAAATTCCTGTTTGCTGTAGCTAAGTCGGCAACCCCTGTCGACCCGGTCGCCCCCCCCCCCCCAAGACACTTACTTTCAGGTTCAACCAGCTATGCTATCTGCCACATGGCGAGAGCCCACTCTTCAAATCATCGTATCGAAAACACGTACCATGATTTCGCGATCACGTTGCGGGCAACTGACAGACGCAAGTTTAACACGTTAGTTTAGCTCAGCACGCAAGTTTTAACATGTGGCCATGTTATCGGGTATCTGAAAAACGGTCGTGTGATGTGGTATTAACCAACATCTCCGCTCAAATTGTTTAACAATATATCGCACAACTCCATTGTAGACCTATAACATACGCCAATCAACAAGATATCATGTTCATCTCATGGCCTACCGACTGAAAAACATGTTCTAAGTTGCAAGAAAACGATTTCTGAAACGATATTTCAATTCAGTTAAGTCATTTCAACGCTAAAAATTGACTCTAGAAGTCATCCAAATCGAAAAACATGGAGTACGTCGGTCAAAATGACCAAATAATGACATTTACCTAAGCACACAAAGAAGTTGGGAAGAAAATTTGGTTTGAACTTTCAAAAAATTATGCCATAAATCGAATTTTCAGAGCAAAGTAAAAGAAAAAATTTTCAAGTTTTTTTTTAAGTTTGAAAAAAAAATCCAAATTTAAAAAAAAAAACGAAAAAAAAATAAAAAAAATTTTTTTTTTCAAAGCCCCTAACCCTAGGCGTGGGGTTGTTAAAAAAAACAAAAATCGTCATTTTTGTTTTTTTTTTTAATTTAAAAAAAAAATTTCAAAAATCATAGTTGTGCTAAATCAATCAGGGAGTCCGAAGAACCACATATGATATGCAAGCGCCTCCCGAATGACTCTCGTATGGCGGAACTTTGCAGATTTTGTTTTGGTGACCTCAATTACCCCTTTTCCAAACCGTCACCATGCCTCTTCTTGTGTTTTGACCTCCAAAGCGTCACTAATTGTCCCCAGCTAAACTAATGCTAAAGTGAAGACAAACATACCGCCTTGAAATTCGATCAATTCTTCTGATGGTGTCGCGACGACACGACGCAGCAAGCAACCAGACAACGTGGCGCTTGCAAACGGAGCAGCGAGCACAATCGGACGCTCTGCGAGGCGAATCGTCACCTTATCTGCATCGGAAATGGTAGGCCAAGCTTTGGGACGCTCAAAAACTTCATCGCAGATGTTGTCGTAGCCTAAAATCAGTCGGTAAAACGGCCCAAAATCGACTGCTAAAGGTTTTACGAGGTAAAATCAAAGAAAATTTTTGTTGAACTTTCGAAAAATTGTGCCAAAATTGAGGTTTTCAGAGCATATTAGAGGAAAATTTTTCGAATTTTTTTTAATAAAAAACCGGCATTTTTGTTTTTTTTAATCACTTTTTTTAAATTTCATTTTTGTTTAACAACCCTAGGGGGGCGGCCCCCCCCCCGAGCCCCCCCCCTAGAACAACTATGCGCGGAGGTCTCGGGTGCTCTGGGGGGGGGGTGTACCGTGTACGTGTACCAACCCCCCCCCCCACCCCCCCTCGTCTTCGGTACTGCAGGCCTAGGGTTGTTAAACAAAAATGAAAATTTTTTTTTAAAAAAAAGTGATTAAAAAAAAACAAAAATGCCGATTTAAAAAAAAAAAAAAAATTCGAAAAATTTTCCTCTAATATGCTCTGAAAACCTCAATTTTGGCACAATTTTTCGAAAGTTCAACAAAAATTTTCTTTGATTATACCTCGTAAAACCTTTAGCAGTCGATTTTGGACCGTTTTACCGACTGATTTTAGGCTTCGACAACATCTGCGATGAAGTTTTTGAGCGTCCCAAAGCTTAGCCTACCATTTCCGATGCAGATAAGGTGACGATTAGCCTCGCAGAGCGTCCGATTGTGCTCGCTGCACCGTTTGCAAGCGCTACGTTGTCTGGTTGCTGCTTCGTGTCGTGTCGTCGCGAAACCATCAGAAGAATTGATCGAATTTCAAGGCGGTATGTTTGTCTTCACTTCAGCATTAGCTTAGCTGGGGACAATTAGTGACGTTTTGGAGGTCAAAACACAAGAAGAGGCATGGTGACCAGTACCGTGGGCCCAAAAAAAATTTCGAGGGGGGGGGGTATGGTACCGTGGGGGGGTGCCGACCAAAAAGTGAGGGGGGGGGGTCCAACCTATGGTAACGTGGGACCCCCCCAGGGGGGTCCCATTGGGTGGTGCATTTTTTCAAAATTTTCTGTGGGGGGGTCCACCCCCCCCCCCCCCCCGGCCCCCCCCATGTAATTTTTTCGCTCAAATTTGAAAGGAAAACGCTAACTTGTGCTGCAAAATCTTTGAACTTACAATGAAGATGGTCAAGTTATCATATATTCAGCTTATATTATGGACTTTATAGACAAAAAATCATGATTTTCGAAAAAAAAATTTAGGGTGTGCAGAAAATTTTGGGGGGGGGGGGGGGGTGCCCGCCCGACAAAATTTCATGGGGGGGGGGGGGGGGGGTGTCGGCCAAATTTTCGAGGGGGGGGGTACGATGGGGGGGGTGCCCGGTTTTAGGGGGGGGGGGGGGGGTGGCACGGTGCCCCCCCCCCCCCCCCCCCCCCCCCCCCACCCGCCGGTCTCTGGTGCTCGGGGGGGGGGTACACCCCCCCCCCACCCCCCCGCCCACGGTACTGATGGTGACGGTTTGGAAAAGGGGTAATTGAGGTCACCAAAACAAAACCTGCAAAGTTCCGCCATACGGGTGTCATTCGGGAGGCGCTTGCATATCATATGTGGTTCTTCGGACTCCCTGATTGATTTAGCACAACTTTGATTTTTGAAATTTTTAAAAAAAAAATTAAAAAAAAAAATGACGATTTTTGTTTTTTTTAACAACCCTACAGGCCTCCATATAGTCAATCATAAGAGTTCGAAAAAAGTAAAAATCCCGATCAAAAAAAATTAAAACAAAAACAAAATTGCCGTGTTTTTTTACCGGTAAAAAAACCGGTATTAGCTTAGCTGGGGACAATTAGTTTTGGAGGTCAAAACACAAGAAGAGGCATGGTGACGGTTTAGAAAAGGGGTAATTGAGGTCACCAAAACAAAATCTGCAAAGTTCTGCCATACGGGAGTCATTCGGGAGGCGCTTGCATATCATATGTGGTTCTTCGGACTCCCTGATTGATTTAGCACAACTTTGATTTTTGAACAACCCTACCCCCTAGAACAACTATGGTTCGAATTTGGGTAAAATATTCTCCCGAGTTTTTGTCAAGACTAAGAGCCTGAAAAATATGGAAAAGAAGACAGCGAAGGCGAAACGCAAAATTAGTCGACGAGAGGAGGAATCTAAAAATGGCTCACCAAACGAAGAAGCAAAAGACGTTGCCAATGTCAAACGAAAACGAGTTTCTTTTGGCGCTATCGACATCACTAAGACGCCGACAACCTCTTCTGCGGCATCTCCGTCGATCAAAAAGAGGAAACCTGACGAAAGCTTAAGAAAAACAACGCCAAAATCGATTTTGAAACGCAAAAACTCCGAGTCTCATCATGCCATTGGTGAAAGTCAATCGACCGAGACGCGGAGGCTGAAGAAGCGAACGTCGACGTCGACAGAAGTGCAGAACTCTGAAAATGCGCCGGTGAAAGATCAAACTTCCGCGTCTTCGGAAGAGTCCGGTCTGAAAGTGAAGCGACGAGTGAAGGTGCAAGTGTCAAGAACTGTGAAGGTATGCGTATGCGCGAGTTTTTTTGATGGTGAAGATCTGGTCCAATTCGGTTTTTTGTGAAATGAAAGACTGCCAGTTTAAGTTTATTGTCGTCCATCTGCATATTGGCAAGGCAAGCCAGCTTCAGAGAAACGAACCGAACTCAGTCGGCCCGGCCGGCATGTCGAATTCAAGTTCAGCCAATCAGCTGTCAGCTATCGCCGTGATTTCGGTTCGGGTTTCATTGTTTGTTTTATTTCATTTCAGGACAAACTGAAGTCAATGAATCGCCAGGAACGCAAGCGATACATTCGCGAGCTGCGACAGAAACGGAAACCGCTGTTTGCGTTGGCGTTGAACGCAAAACGACTTTGGGGTCAAGTGAGAAGGTGAAAGGCAGAAGAGCGGTTTTGGGCTCGAAAGGGGGTAATTTTGTGGCGGCCAACAAAAATACTGATTGGCTGTTTAGCTATGGTCCAGTCTTGGCCAAAAAATTTGAGGGACTATTTCCAATAGTAAAGTGATGAAGCTTTGTCTCAGTGCGAAACGACTTTAAAAAAGTATGGTCTTCAGCACCAAAACGAAACCGAACGATCGCGAGGCCAAAATCACCGAACTGTGCGATTTGTGTCGAGGAAAAGCAAAACAGTTGATCTATGGTGAGTGTTTTGTCAAAATCTGTGTTGTTTTGAATGTTAAATTGTCGAAATCATTTCTAAAACGCGTTTTTTCGCGTTTAGGCCACGACACTGTTCGTGTCATTCAATACTTGATGTCGCTGAACAAACCGGAGATCAGAGAATGGCTGTTCAATGAATTGATCGAGGATTTGATCAGAATGTGCAAGTCGAAATACGCAAAGTTTTTCGTCGTCAAAATGCTGAAATACGGGTATGATTATAAATTTAAAATTGTCAAGGCCCAAGGGTGATTGGAAACATATTTCCTTGGCGTGGTTGATTGGTTGGTTCCATTGGTTCGGAATAAATTAGGCAGCCAATTTGCATTCCAAGCTGAATTCGATCGTTATTTTGGTGAATTTATCAATGCAGACATGCTGCGTTTGAAAAAAAATGAGCTGCATTTTGCATGAGCACAATTCTGATTCAATGTGCCAAGGCCAAGTCGATTAATGTGCTTGTATCTAGACGAATGTCAACCGATATCTCACAATCAGACCGTCACATCGGAATACTAAAGGCGCATTCATGAAGCACTATTCAGTGACGCGCAGCCATGTTAAAACATAGCTACGCGGTCACTAAACAGTGCTTCATGAGTGCCCCTAAAAGCACGTTCTAAACAAAAAAAACGAGCACCATTTCCATCAGCACTGTTCAGGAGTGGAGAGCAACGCTCACAAGTGCTGCACGCGTTCCGTGGTCGTGCGTGCGAACTGATGCGCAACACGTACGCGTGCGACGTCGTTGAGGCCGCCTACAATCAACATGCGAACGCACGGCAGCGGTGGGCGATCGTGGCGCAGTTTTACGATCAACAGTCGGCCATTGACTCGGTTCGCGCCCGTGTGGGCCGTTGGCCTGTTTTTGTTTGTGGACATTGGACAAGCACGCTAGCTCTCGAACGACTTTGCATAATGTAATTCGAAAGGTCTTGTGCATCTTCGTTTCAATTCAATCTGCGCGGACGTTGCACAAAGACACACACATGCAATCGTGTTTCATTGTTATGGCATGGCAGCGGAATCACTGTTTATTCGTGTGTGCTTGTTTGAAACGTTGCGGTTGCAAGAATAATGGAAAAAGAAAGAGAATGGAGGAAACTGATGAGAGTGCATTGCATTGACTTCATCGTTACTGGGTTGATTTCTCCGAAAATTCCTATTTGATGGGCTGTTTCGAGCAAAGGGACGTTTGATACGTGCTCATGCAGTGATACATTTTGTGTGAGCATCACATAGCATCCCAAAACAAGTGTAGCTTTCTGATGACCAATGTGCAGAAAGAATGCTCATTGGACAGATACGGAGCTGACAAGCAAAATTTATCACACTTCTTTTTGGAATTTTTTACGAATGTCCGAAAAATTCGGTACTCGAAATTTTTTTCTTAAATTTTCAGCTCGACACAACCCTGAGTCCACCGACCAACTTACGCGAGCTGCTTGACCGTGATCCGAGCAAGAAATCAACGATTTTGGACAATCTCAAATCACATCTCATCGTGATGTGTGAAAAGTGAATCAGCTTGTTGTCTGTTTTTCTTTTCTAAATCGCTATCTGATTGGCTGCAACCTGAGTTTGGCTAACTGGTTTGTGTTGATCTTATCACGTCCAGCGTGAAGTGCCCCAGAAAATCATTGTATCTGATGCTGGAGGCTGTGATTGTGAAGACCGTTTTGAAGTTTTGAAAGTTTGAACAATACAGCGACTTTGTCAGGCCGGTCTTCCGCCACAGTCTGTGCCACAAGCTTCTGATGGACTATCTGGAAAATTGCTCATCTGAGCAACGCAGAGAAATGGTCGAGCTCTACACGGAGCGCGTGCCGGAGGTTGGCAACTTGATTTTGAGTTTCAGTTAAAGTTTTTGCTTTCAAAATCATCATAAAAATGCCGGAGCCGTTAAGGCCCATTAAGGCTGAAGCGCAGGCGTCAGCTTCAGAATGAATGATGAAGCGACGCGGCGTCAGCCGCTGCAGCATTTGATAGCGCGACCTGAAAACGCGCACTTCACAGCGCGTCACCACTTCACCATTCGTGTTGTCGTCGCACGCGCTTCAGAATTTCCGTCGTCAGCAACAACACGGAATTTGCTTTTTTGATAAAAAAACCAGTTTTCCGGTATCCCTAAACTCAGCAATTCCAGTTGCTCGCAGATTGTGCACACGCGCGACGGCGCCCGGGCGGCGATGCAGTGCGTCTGGCATACGGGCGCCAGGGATCGCAAGAAGATCGTGAAATCGTTCAAAGGACTGGTGACGAAGGCGTGCTTGGAGGAGCACGGCGGCTTTGTGTTGATGGCCATCTTTGACGCCGTCGACGACACGGTGCTCGTCAAGAGGGTCATCGTGCAGGTGCGCCGCCCGAAACAAGCACAATTAAACCGGTTTCTCGTAAAGTTTCGAAATTTGCAGAAACCAAGTTCTATGTGCAGAAATGTTTTGCACCAAATTTCTGCAAATTGCAGAACCGACTTTTTGAAAAAAAACATTCAACAGCTAATCAGCTAACCACAGGCAATTTCGTGCGAATCGGCTGAAATAATTTCCACATTTTCTGTTCGCCTCTGTTCTGCAGGAGTTGTGTGCCGATTTAGCAACGATCATCAAAAGTGCGCACGGCTTTCGTGTGATTGATTACATTCTTCGACCACGGGACGGCCGTTATTTTCAGCGAGAGCAGCGACTGTTCTTGCAAAAGGTCGGTGAGGAAGCGAAGGTAAACATCATTCGTTTTGTAAATGTCAACAGTGCAACGCAACCCACTCCCACTGACATTGACAGCTCTATTGAGCTTTATGAAACGGATCCGTGAGCGAGCCGCACACCTAGTTGCTGAGTTGCTAACGTATTATTGCGCTTGGTGATTTCGAAACATTCTTCTTTCATGCGTCCCAATTCCGAAACGATCGCTGATAACCCAATAATCAATCTTTTGCAACCAAGAACGCTATACTGTTGGTTGCTAAATCACGCGGCTAAGATCTAACTAAACCACAAAATGGGGAAAACCAAAAAAACAGAATCGATTTTTTTCCAAAAAATCAAGAGGATTCAATTCTGACATCGAACAAATCACGTAGGGCGACGACAACACGGACAGCAAGAAGGAGAAGTCGCTTCGATGGCGTGAACTGAGACAGCCATTGGTCGGCAGAGTGCTCGATTACATCGCCTTGAACATCAGGCAGCTGGTCTTTGACGAGAAACGACTGGCGGTGTTCGTGCTGAGTGCGCTGGAAACTGGCGACAAGCCTGGCGGTCAGTTGGCATGGCATTCAGTTGGCGGCTTCACTTTGGCAGGGTTTCACAGCTGGTAGTAGAGATGATACGTGAAAAATTTCCGGAAATTTTTCACGAAATTATATTTTTCCTGAAAATTCCATCTCCACCTGGCAGCAAGATGAGCGGAATAATCGCGCACGAGCGAGCTTATACCAGATAGGTGTTGCCTTGTTATTATCTTTTTTGTAGTTTTGCGACTCCATGCGCGCTACGTTTCATACTTTCATCTTTATGCTTCACGCGCCAATTCAAAAACTGCTGACGTGCCATGTATCTCTGAATAACACAGTGTCACTTGGACTATTTTGAGTTCCCGCATCAAGCATTGAACGCATTGATTAGTCGCAGGGCCAAAAAAAGATAATAGAATGTAGAAATGTATAGCATAGCATATCTTCAAGTGTAACTCTTATTTCACAATCAATCATGTTTTTCTTTCTCAATCAATCTTACTAACATTTTTTGCTCGCAGATATCACCGCTGAAGAGTCCATGCAGTTTGATGAACAACGTTTGAAATGCTACCAGGCGCTTGCAGAGGTGACTTCGTGATTGAGTTATTTACGTTTTCTTATCTACGGTATTTCGACGTCGACGTTTTGCTTCTCGGATCTTCGGCTATAACATTTTCCAACCCAATTAGCTGAAATAAGCTGTATTCAAAAAAATGTTGATATTGGTTATTTACCAGACAATACACGCAATCAGCAGTTTGTTTTCGCCAAGCTTTTCCACTTTTGCAGCTTTGCTCGGACGAATTTCTGCCGGCCAACTTCGACGGCCAACTGCACGCCGTCGAGCACCCGCGCGCGCACTTCGTTCTGGCGAAACTGCTGAAAACCGACCAACAGTTGCTGGCGAAAACCGGACAGAAACGGCCGACGCTGACGGGGACACTGATCGAGAGGCTCAGTGTGGATGAGATGACCGCGTGGACAGCGTGCAACAAAGGCTGCTTTGTGTTGTTGAGGTCGGCGGGGTGATGGTGATGCAATGCAATGCAGGCGATCATTTGAAAATACAGTCAATCTCGCTAATACATGCAACTACCTGATTGGTTGGTCATAGCAACTCTCAGCGCTGATTGGTTAATCATGAGGTGTTCTCAGCGCTGATTGGTTGGTCATTACGTCATGTTCGCGTCATATTGCATATACCGTATTACCTCTATTAAACCCCCCCCCCAAAAAAACCAAACCCCCCCCCCAACCAACCCCCCCCCCCCCAAAAAACTCCCCCCCCCCAACCCCCCCCCACAAAACCCCCCCGGGGGAATTTGTAAAAACCCCTACACACAAAACCCAGCGGCTGGGTGGGGTGGAGGAGGAAATGGAGCAAATGATGGCCCCAAGGGCCCAAGTGGAGAGTAATTTCTCACAAAAGGCGTCATATTGCATATGGATTTCCAGATGGACTGTGGAAACCTTGCTTGTCTGATCTTTGTGGAGCAACAGTGTCTTCTCTAATCTTTGTCTAATCTAATGTTTTACAACCAGCAACGTTTGCTAATTCCCGAGAAAAAACGGCAAACTTTGAAAGAGTGCACGTCGTTTATTGGCGTGCACTAGATGGTGCGCTGATTTGCTGTACTTGAACTGAATGCTGTATAGCCAATCAGTATTCTAAAAATGAGTGACGCAAAGAAGGCAATATCAGTAGTTCTGTAGTTGTGGTAGTATTTTAGTGGTTTACAACCGATTCATTTCAGAATGATCGAAAGCGGTGTGCCGTCAGCCGCCGAGATCCTCAGAAACGCGCTGCAAGCATTCAAGCCGAAATTGGCGCAAAGCTCGTCTGCCGGTGCTACAGCCTTGTTGAAATGTTTAGAAACGAATCATGTGGAGTCGATCGACTGATTCGTTGTGGCTTCTTTGTTGCTCCTCAAGCAAAGGTTTTTTTTTGAAGACGGTCGAATTTATCAAACGGGCACTTCGTTCTGATATGATAGGTTTAATAGACAGACGTTTATTTTCTGTTCCATTGTTATTCTACAGCTCGTTGTTGGAGAGGTTATCTGTTAGAAATTTTTGGCCATTAGGTCAAGTCAGTCTTTGTTTTCCATTGTGATTTTGTTGCTTGTTGAGTTTCTGTTAATAAAATGAAATTGGGTCCAAAACTGTGTCACTATTTTCTTATGTCAGCAATCTTCAATGAACAACAACAGAAATG
Organism: Theristus sp. LFF4_11; assembly: GCA_030248135.1. Classification (NCBI taxonomy): domain Eukaryota; kingdom Metazoa; phylum Nematoda; class Chromadorea; order Monhysterida; family Xyalidae; genus Theristus; species Theristus sp. LFF4_11. The sequence goes on from JASANC010005037.1 coordinate 81,894, forward strand.
TAGTTTGTAAAAACACGACGGTTATTGAATATAACATAAAATGACAAGAGCACAAACGGGCAATCAAAGTCAACTGTTGTGACAAAAATTTGCAAAACGATCTGTGAAAAAAATACACGAGTCAAAAAATAATCCTAAAAAAAGTAATTCGGTGCGGTTTGTACAGTACAGTTCAGTGCAGCAATAAAAAACCGGCAACACAATAAACCCGTTATCTCGACAGATAAAAAGAAAACATGAGTTCGGAGTATGATTGGTTTCTACGATATGAGGTGGACGCAAAAGCAAAAAAATGGGTGAGTGGATCAATTGTTATAATCGCGGTTAAATGCAGCCAATTGCGCTGACACGGCGGCTGATACGTTGCCGTTTAATGGCATTGAACGTCTGGAATAGAGAAAATTTTAGGGCAAGGTTGCGAATTTTAACATAAGTTTTCATTTTTGATTATAAGAGCTTCTAAAATGCTAAAATAAAACAAACAAGCTGCAATCTCTGCGTTCACAAAAGCTGACACAAGTGCGCTATCTTTGATTGGTCGAATACAGCCACTGAGCAAGTTACACATGCTTTTGTTTCTGTTGCACCAACACCAAAACAACAGCACATATAGTTCTTATTCGAAACTTGAATGCTTTAGGTTAGGTAGACTAAACCGCTGTTTCACCTGCGCTTCCATTCGCCAGTGTTCTGGTCAATCGGTGTGCCGAATCCTCGTTTGTTCGACAGCGACAGCGGCGAATTGTTCGGTCGATTCAGCAGCATCGAAATCGGCGGCATTCCTGGAATGAACGACGTTTGAGAATCATGGCGTCTGTGTGTCTCGTCTCGCGTCCACGATTCGGAACCAACGTCCGTGCATGAGCTGAGATCACGCATCACACAATCCATACGAGTCACGTGTCAAGCCCCGCCCAGGTACGCTAATCAACAACAGCAATGCGTCTTTTTGTCGCACGGACCACAAGAGAGAGAAAAACTGAATCAACGCACGCATATGACAACTCGCCGTTTTGACAAAAAAAATGATTCGACCAAATCAGCAAACGGAAGCTTTTCATGTGAAGAAAAAATAAAGAGCAACTCACCAATGGTCGCATTACTCGGCGCAACATTGTTCTGCGACCACGCACCCAACGGCAACTGTATCGGGCGTAATGTGGCAGCGGCAGAGCCGCCCGTCTGATTCGCGTTTGTCAAATTGTGCAGTCCGGCTGCGTTGTTGTTCACCGGTCGAAAGGCGGAGCCGTGGAAATTTGCGTTACCATTGCCGCGAAACGCACCAAAGCCGAGCGACGGAAGACTGCTTGGCTGGCGGTGGTGATGGCGAGGCGGAGACTGGAAAAACTGGTGATTTTAAAAGTTGAAAATGAAAAAAGCTAACACGAGATGTATCAAAAAAGTCATTTATTACTCGAGACCGAATAAGCGGATTGACTGCACTATGCTGGTTTTGGAGCAATCAATCACTGAGCGAATTCGATCGTTCGCTCTCGATCCAATCACTTAAGGCCCGTTTATACCTGACGTACGCGCATACGGCACGTCATGTCACGTTACTTTAGGTCCCCCCGTGTTATTGCATACTGCCGCTCATACGTCAGATATAAACGAGCCTTTATAAGCGTGCTCGCTATCGCCAAACCACCACTCGAGTCGAAACAACCACCATATTGCACTGCATATTCACGACGAGCTCAGCACAAGGCGCGCAGTCATCCAGCCACTACAGTATCATGTAAACCATTTCCATCGAATGCAATGCGCGCTCACCATGGGTGTCGTCGCGATGCGGGCGTTGTGCGCCGGCAGCGGCGTCTGCTTCAGCGCTTTCGGCTGGCAAACCACGCCCGCGGTGCGTTGTGCAGCACCGATCAAGGGACTGAGATTCTCGTTCGGCGACAAACTGCGTCCCATCGATGTGCCGACGTCCCTCGCCTTTCGAAACGTCAAATCGAGCGGCATCTCGGAGGACACTGGCGAGAAACAATCGGTGGATGATTTGTCCCAAGATTTTGTGCTGATGAAACGTCAAACCTCTGCCAGAAGAGGCGAATCATACTTTTTACACACCAAGAATGACTGAATGAGTAAGATGCGGAGTGGTTTGCAGTTTGTTGTTGTTGTTGGGATTTTTAGGTGATGTTTTTAGCCAGCGCTAACCCAGAGAAGCGTACAGAACGCCATTGAGTAGGGCGCCCATCGAGTTTTCTTTGTCATTAAGTGCCTATACACCCCTCGGCGGGGCTCGATCCCCCGAGCGCACAGACTGTAGTCTAACGCACTACCACCAGGCCACGAGGGTGACAAAGGGAACAGGCAACCCCAGAAGGGGTCAAGTCCAAATCGAGTCATTGATCAGAATAATTCCGGTTAAAAATTCACAACAAAAAAAAACTTCTCTCACCATCCGACTCGCTGTACTTTGACGAATTTATGGCCGAATCGTCCAAGCTCATGGTGGTTCGGTTCACGACGGCAACCTGCGGCGACAAATCCGCCGACGTGACCGACGATGCTTCCAATACCAACGGCATCGAATCATTGGAGTCCTCGCCGCCAGGACACGGCGAAAACGAATGGCGATTGCTCTGTTTCTCTTGTGTGACGTTGCTGTTCGTGCGGCCAAGGTCGGGCAGGAGCACGCTGAGATCGGACGCGTCGATGGTGGCGGTCGCTGAAAAGAGGCGTTTTTGATTTGTTGCTCTCATGTCATTCCGTGCATTCATGAAACCGTGTTTAGTCGTGTTCATGCACAGCATTTTAAGCTACAGTCCATGTCCATCTGGTTAATATATACAACTAGCTGATTGGCTGGTTGCACACACGTGCAGTTGATACATGTAATCTGTGCATGCATTACGGTGGAGGCGGTTTTTGGAATTACGGCATTGCGTAATTGCGTGGAGGACGTTTGAGGCATTACGGTTATCCAGATGGAATCCATGAACCTGACGATTACGTGACGTGAACCCACTCGTGACGTGGTTTTACTTTACATATTTTTACAAAACCTCACCATCCGGCTCCGGCCCGCAATAGACGAACAGTGGGATTTTCTTCGTGCCGAACATGTAGTGCATCTTCTTGATGAGGCCAAGCGCAACAAGCACATTCGCGATGTCGTATAGACGGCGACAACGACCTGAAAACGTTTGGTACCGAAACGTCAGCAACAGATTCACAATCACGTGAAGAAAGTGATTTCAGTCCACAGTCTAACTAAAAAGCATATCCATCTAGCTGATTGGTTGATGCATTCCGTGCATGGAATTGCTGTAGAGGCGGTGTTTCGTTTGAATCCATGCATCACGTGACCGCCGCCAACCAATCAGCTATAGTTGGATATGTTTTTGAGTTCTGTACAAACGGTCGGTGCTGCGCGTGCACTTTTTATACACGTCACGTGACTTCCGTCAAATGTGTCACGGAGAAGCAAACAATCCGGCGCACATAATAACAAAGCACCCTAAATGTCGCGCGCCAACTTACTCCGCGACGGCGGATCGAACCCCTCGGCCTCCGGGTTTTTGATCAGAATCGTGCTGGCGACGTCCAGCGACACTTTGCGGCCTTTCGCCTGAGTAAGCAAACGATTTTTTTCAATTTAAAATAACAAAAAGGTTCAAAGCAATTCACAAAATTCAAAAAAAACTGTTTTGAACCAACCGAGTTCGCTAATAGCACCATCAGAAATCGTCGACAGAGGAAACTGAGCGTGTTTCGAGTTTTCACGGCGCCGGAGACGCTCGAGAAGTCCGACGGCGATTTGACGGACGTCGACTCACCGGGGGTGTCGGTTGATGAGATCGAGTTCAGACTTTCCTGGAAAATAATATCCGAGTTTTTTGGACCAAAGTGGATGAAAATTGGGCGCCAAACACCAAAAGCTCTATTGTTCATCATTTAAATTCAATTTTAAGCGTGGTTCAATTCAATTCAAGATGCTTTTGAATATAGGAAGTTCGCTATTTCCGGTCTCGCCAGGTAGACGCATACCGCGGTGCCATACCATAAGTTTTGTTTGAGGAAAATGTAATGCAACAACAGCAAAAACTGAACACTTGAACATGCGTGGAAAGCACATTCTGAAAGACTGTCCTTGTCTTTATCAGTCTGCAAAGCCCAGCTCCGTCATAATTTAATATACCTGAGATCCCCAGAATCCAGAGTCATTCCGCTGTGCGTTCGGTGTGACGACAGAGGACGAACAGACCGGACTCGACCGACTGTGCTCGTCAGCGCCGGTGGAAATGCTCGTGAAACTGCACATCGCCCGCTCCACTGTCTCCACCCACTCCGGCAGTCGACTCGCGTCGGCGTCATTCTAAAATTTTGCTTCTTTGTGCTCGTCTGGGAACAATGGATCCAGAAAATTACCACCAGTCATCGTGTATCAACAGGAGGCATCACAATTCGGCTGATAAACTCGGTTACAATTAGATCAGGAATTTTTCATTGAGTGAACCATTGCAGGATGCGACTGGTGCGGTTCCGAGCAAATTCGAAGTCGGAGTTCAAATCATGATGGGGTCCGTTTGTAAAGATAAACCTGCACAATTGAGATTCACTGGTTTGTGTGTGTGCAATGACTAGTGAGTCCAGTGAGCATTTTTGAATCTGTATTATTAGCTAGATGGAGCCAACCAGCGCGCCAGATTCCAGTTTTTTCTAGCACAGAAAACTGCGTGATATCGCATGAACCTTCAATTTGAACATCAACTGCGGCAGATGAGCAAGCCCGACCCATCTGTAATAGCTCTTGTGCGAGCGCGTCATGGCGTCCAGCGCCTCCATCACGTTCACGATGTCATACACTCGACGCTTTTCCACGCCTGAAACACGATTTAGCTGAGTATTATTTAGCTGAATCCGAAACACTTCTCATGACGCCGATAACGTCCCAGCTTACTCTGGTATAACTCTATAACACCAACCTGCGTATGCACACAAAAACACATCATCGGACACAATATCGCATGTGTGCGTGCGTGTTTGTTTGTCCCAATTAGGGTTAGGGAAAAAAAATCCGGATTTTTTTTTTAAATTAAAAAAAAAATTTAAAAAAATTTTTTTTTTTACAAGTTAGGTTTGTTCGAAGCGTCTCGTCGAGCTGAGTTCATCTAGACTATTTTCAGAACGATCCGGAAAACTATAAGAGCGAAAATCGTGTTTTATTGAAATTATGTCCATTTCGTAGAGGGAAAGTTGCATTACAACAGTAAAACAGGACAATTTTCGACGTGTACTTGAATATTGAACCGTTCTTAGTTGTTCCTCTTTAGAAAATTACCAAAATTTGACTGTGTTCAAAAATTCCTGTTTGCTGTAGCTAAGTCGGCAACCCCTGTCGACCCGGTCGCCCCCCCCCCAAGACACTTACTTTCAGGTTCAACCAGCTATGCTATCTGCCACATGGCGAGAGCCCACTCTTCAAATCATCGTATCGAAAACACGTACCATGATTTCGCGATCACGTTGCGGGCAACTGACAGACGCAAGTTTAACACGTTAGTTTAGCTCAGCACGCAAGTTTTAACATGTGGCCATGTTATCGGGTATCTGAAAAACGGTCGTGTGATGTGGTATTAACCAACATCTCCGCTCCAATTGTTTAACAATATATCGCACAACTCCATTGTAGACCTATAACATACGCCAATCAACAAAATATCATGTTCATCTCATGGCCTACCGACTGAAAAAACATGTTCTAAGTTGCAAGAAAACGATTTCTGAAACGATATTTCAATTCAGTTAAGTCATTTCAACGCTAAAAATTGACTCTAGAAGTCATCCAAATCGAAAAACATGGAGTACGTCGGTCAAAATGACCAAATAATGACATGTACCTAAGCACACAAAGAAGTTGGGAAGAAAATTTGGTTTGAACTTTCAAAAAATTATGCCATAAATCGAATTTTCAGAGCAAAGTAGAAGAAAAATTTTTCAAATTTTTTTTTTAAGTTTGAAAAAAAAATCCAAATTTTTTTTTTAAACGAAAAAAATAAAAAAAAAATTTTTTTTCAAAGCCCCTAACCCTAGTCCCAATGCAACAATGCTGTGCTTCATACAAGATTTTGCACGACACAGTGAACCATGTTTTCATTGAGTGCCATGCCACTGTAGATGGCTAAATTCACCACATCTTCCATTCCACTTGCCTAGCCGTCCAGCAACCGTTTCCATGTGAATGTCGTTCCCCTTTTTCGCCTCGCTCGTAACGTGCAACAAGAAACTGCAAATTGAAAACTTCGCTCAACAAAAGTTGTGAAAAATGAACAAATCACCGTATCAAAACCGAAGGAGCGATAAATAAAATTACCTCTGACAAAGCAAACTGAGACTTTTTTCCTTGCGTCCACTTTCGTGACACTCCACGTCGAGCGGATCGACGACGCTTCTCTTCTCATCGTCGGTCTCATTTTCGTCGGATTTCAAACGTTTCAGCACGTTTTCGGCGCACGCTTCCACCACGGACGAGACAGTCGGTCGCGTGTTCGTCTCGTGCTCATCGTGACACGACGACGCCGACGACGACGGTTGTTCTCTCATCACAGGCGGCTTTTCAGAATCAGATCAAGAAGTTGCAAAACTGCTGAATGCTTTTATATTCATGCTGGCTGGCTTGCTAAAAAGTGAAAACTTTTCAAAAACTGTCAATTCCTTCACCGTCAAAAACAGGTGCAAAAAAACTGATAAACTCCAACTTCAGCAGCAGCACAAGTACAAGACCAAGAAAACTTGTCGGCTGGTTGGTGATCAAAAAAAGCCGCGCACCTTTTTCAAAAACATGATGCTCCGTGCGTTGCATGCTCAAAAAAACCGCGGCTGTCTGTGCTGAAAAAATGCGCGCGCAAATCGACACGATACAGCGCGTCACTTTCGCTTCTGAGTGTCATTATCGACAAATCAGTGAGTGGAACTGCGTTTGTGCAGCCAATCAGCAAATAGTGCGGCAAATTCAAGCGTGCGCACACACACACAGAAGGGAAGGGGCGCGCGATTTTCTGTGTCTGCTGCTGCGTCGAGCTGAGCAAATACCAACAACATGATTTGACGTTTTTTGCGGGGGAAAAGATTGTGTGTGTGTCATGTGTGTGTTTGTGTGTGCCGGGCCGGGTCGTGTGTTATATTATGCGTGAATTTGTCAGGACATTGCAGCAAAGGTCCCCGTTGCGTAGTTATGTGATTCTGTATCCAAAAATACTCATCTTTTTGTTTGTGTCTGCCGTATATTTTTTTTGTGTTTCTTTCTTTCGCTCTTTGTGCAGGTTCGAAGGGTCGAAATGAGGGTTTTTCGCGCGCATTACCTGAGTGGATGTGCGGTTTTTTACCCCTTCCTCCCCCCTCACCCCCAATCTGCGTTTCTTCTTCTTGCATAACATCGTCTGCTTGTTTTTCTCTCTCACTTCTGTGTTTTGTGCGTTGCTTTTTTTCGAAATTATTGATATAATGATAATTGCTCTGCAATGCAATCCCAAATTCTTGTGTGACGACCCACTCTTGATCTTCTTGGCTGGCGTTGGTCGTTGGTGGGCTGCTTTCCTTTCATTCCACCCATCTCGGCCCCTGACAAAACTCGAAGCAAACCCGGAACACGCTTGACAAAGACTCGAAGAAATCCGGAGGTTGCGCGCAGCGAAAAGTGACACATATTTTATATTCACACAACACACGCAACGGAAACCTTCCTTGAACCGGAAAAACCCGGAACACGGAGTAAACACGGAAAACAATTGAAAATGATCCAATTTCGTTGGAAATCAACGCAAACAATCAGGGTGAACAATTTGGGCGCCAAATTTAAAACCTTCGCTTTGGCGGGAAAGTTAAAAACCGTGCAACAGTTGAAAACAGATGAAAGATGATCAGGTTTTGTTGGAAGTGCATGGTGTCACTTTTCGCTGCTTCGTAATGCTATCTCCGGGTTTTTGTCAAACCCCGATCCCGGCAGAATCAAAGATCTGCTTCAGAAAGAAACTTTTTGATGCAAATGATCAGCATGGAATTGTTGATTGATAAGCGTGGAATTGTTTATTGAAGAAATCACACTGTTTTCGGGTTGACACGGACAAGAACAAGAAATCAATCAATTCACTGTAACCAACGAACATTGTGATGTCATTGTACAATTTCAGGTTCCCACCAAATCGCTGTTGTTGCCCTGCAGTGCACGATGATTTTCACCAGCAAAGTCGCCGTCAAACCCAAGTCAAACATTGACAGATCATCGAAACCGAACACTGAACACCGAACAATGCCGCCGTCCTCGTCGTCCTCGTCGCTGTCGTGGAACAGCAAATCCCGTCCGTCGGTCCCTCAAACTGATTCAACTTTGAGTTCGAAACGTTCAAACATCCAAAATCAAGCGCGCGTCAACAAGCCGCTGATGCAACGGCAGCCACCACTGCTTTCTTCACCCTCTGCTTTTTTGCCAATCAACGACAACACCGCAAGCGGTTCGAACTCAAAAATCGCGCCAACTTCCAACGTGAAACGAGCGAGCGCCGCCGTGTGTGAACATGAGGAGGAGAAAGACGATCTCCAATGCGAACAGCCGACGCCGAAACGACGAAAGTCCGATGAAAATCGAATTGCGCCCAGCAGACGGCCACCGGCAACGTCGATAGCAGGAGAGTCGAGTGGGAAATGGATCACCGAACTTGAATCTGTCGATTTTGTTGTTGTCGCTGGTTTGAACACCAATGGTATTGACACTTTGTTCATTGTTACTTTTTGCATCGCAATAACAACCGTGTTTTTGCGGTTTGCTGATTGCCGCGCTGGTTGATTTGAATTGGATTGTTTGTTCAAAACTGCAAAAAACTGATGTTCATATTCTGGCATTTGCAATTTGGTGTGCTGATTGGCTGCATCGAGCTGAATTGAGCTTCACCAATCGGTGACCGTGACCCCAATTCAATCGCAGACAACCAGCTGATTACCCATGTATTACGTTTGACTGTAACATTTTATTGACGTTGGTTCACTTCAGTTCCATTTTTGTGCACTTTGTTAAGGCGACGTGCACAGCTACGACGTCCAGCCGTTGTCGCCCGAGACAACAACAACAACGAACAGCAAAACAAAAACTCACCAGAAGCGTCTCGTTCTGCATGGCTATTGGGCGCAAACGACGATTCTGGCGCCCGGCGACAAAGTGCGCCTGTTTTCGGCCGAAGTTTTCGACGATTCAAAGTCGCAGATCGACGTCACGGACGAACGCAACTTTTTACTGGTGCAACCGGACACACTCGTCCAGTGCACGTCGGTCGCCGGCGGTGTGTACTGCCTGAGAAAGGTGATTGGTTGGTCATATCATATGCAGTCAGCTGATTGGTTGCGTGCACCGCGTCATGTGTGCATTTCTGTGCAGGACAGTCTCCACCTTCACAGCAATGCCTGCACAGATTATGCATGCATCTCACGTAGGCACCAACCCATCGGCATATCATGTTGATATTGATTTGCGGTTGAAAATTGTGAATCTTCACGTTCATCAATGCAGCCTTTGTGAATCACGCTCATCTCGTCACTGCGTGTTGGGTTTTCGATTTATGTTCATGAGCTGTTTCTCCGTTGAAAGCTGAAATGAGCCAGCGATTTTCAGCGGTACTTCCATGACGCTGCCTCGTTGCCGATAAAACTGTTTACATGCTGTTTATTTCAAATTTACGGTCGTCTTGAACGAAAAATTCCGCGGCGGCTGCGACCCGGGCAATCGAGTGATGCTGATGGGCACCGTGGTGCACTGTTTGTTTCAAAAGGCGATCCTGCACTGTGCAACCGTGTTGACCGACGAATGGCTGGCCAAACAGACGCGCAGTTTGCTCATGCAGGTGTCTTAAGGCGCATTCATGAAACAGTATTTAGTGACCGCGCAGCCATGTTTTAACACAGCTACGCGTCACTAAATATACTGCTTCGTGAATGCCCCTTTACATAAGAAAACGTTTTAACGTTTGTTTGTTTTGTCTTGATGCAATCAAAGATGCAAGATTATCTATCATGGAATAGCCGAAATTCATGAATGTTTTCTCGACTCATCGCAGGATCAGTCGATACTGGAGCAAATGTGGGCGCTGGAATGGCCGGTGGAGCAGTTTTGTCGCGACGCCGTCGTCTATTTCCCGCACATACGGTTCGGGATAATTGTGTTCGATTTGCAATCTGCATGGAACTATTCGCTTCCCAAATCATTGAGTCATTCAATCTTGAATTCAGATCACAAAGAAATCTGATTTTTTTGCAGATCATGGTGCACCAAGTATTTATCAAGCGTCAACAGCAAGCGAATTCCCACCAACACAACCACCACCAAGTTAAAAGAGCAACAGTTCTCCGGAAATCTGTGCAACGCCACCGTGGACAGCGTACGGGACATCGAGGAGAACGTGTGGTGTTCGAAGTTCGGTATTCGCGGCAAGATCGACATCAGTTTGAGAGTGAACGGCTGCGCGCAGCAGCGGTTCGTGCCGGTCGAATTGAAGACGGGCAAGAGCTCGAACGGAGCGGACCACCAGGGTCAGGTTGGTTGGTGATGCAAATGATGAATAAGATTGGTTGGTTGGAATAGTCTAAAAGAAAAAAACTTCGGCTAATCAGCGAACTGGATTACTGGAGACAGTGAAAATAGAAACAAACCAGCGAATGACTTATTGCGGAATGGGCTGTATAAATCAGTCACTACTTTACTGGATACTGGCTGATTGGGTAAGTCAATTGAATTGTATGCATTGTTATGTGTATTGAATTGTCAATTGTTATGTGTTATGTCAATTGAATTGTATGCCAGTGTGATAAATCCAGCCGACGAGTTAGATTGACCATCAGAAGACGTGAGAAGAAAGATTGAATTGCATTTTGTTCGTGTTCGTTTGTGCAGGTGCTGCTGTACACACTGATGTTGTCATCGTTCAGTCATCCGGACGAAACGGGCGCCCTTGATGGTCTGCTTGTGTACGTTTTGTCACGAATCCAATTTTACGTTTTTTTTCAAATCTGGTCGTTTCCTTGCACGTTTTTTTTTGTTTTTCGGTTCGTGCGGTAAAAAAAGTCGGTCGCATTTGTCTGGCGCAGAGGTTGATTCACCTCTTGCAGTTGCAGTCGTATTACTGCATTTTTTGAAAATAATGTAAATTCAACGGCAACCGTGGTCAAGTGCCAGCAACCAGCCAGTCAGCTAGTTTTTTTTTCAAAAAAGGCATGAACACCCCCTAAAACCGTGATCCGTGTCCACGTTGTTCTCTTGCTTTCTTCAGCTACGTCCGTGACGGCCGCACGCACACGGTCAGTCGATCGTATCACGCGATTCGCGCGCTTCTGCAGTTGCGCAACGAACTGGCGCATTTTCTCGCGCAGCCAATCAGCGACCTGCACCGATTACCGGATGTGCTTGAGGATGAGCGCAAATGCGCCAGCTGCGAGCAACGACTGAACTGTGCTCTGTGGAGAGACACGTTTGAGGTGTGATGATGACCAGTCTGAATTGAATTCTGAATTATAATGTCGATGATTATGGTGATTATTAGCCAAATGGGCTGTGCCTAGAGATGTAAGGGTCAAAAAAAAAATTTTTTTTTTATTTTTTTTTTAAAAGGTAAAAAAAATGAGCATTTTTTATTTTATTTTTTTTATTAAAAATTTTTGAAATTTTTTCTTTAATGTGCCCTGAAAATGCCGTTTTTGGCATAATTTTTCGAAAGTTCAACAAAAATTTTCTTTGACTTTACCTTGTCACTTAGTCTTCAACGCTGCAGGTGGTATTCTGGATTGATTTATCGACTGTTTTCAGCCTTGGTGAGTGACTAGCAAATTGACCCGTGCCTACGGCACGATTAGCTGATAACTACAATTATTTTTTCAGAGTGGATTTTTGCTTCTTGACCTTGCCCACGATCCGGACTAAAAATGCATTGCATTTTGATTTTGAGCTGCTTCAACCGACTGTTGTTGATTTACCATGAAATAAACGTTCATTTTTAAAGCACTCGTATCCGTCGATGCTTCTACTTTTTGAGAATCATAGCATTTCAGTTGTTTTTGAAAACAGTGTTTTTTGCCAAGTATGTGATTTTGCTGATTTTATTGCTGTCGATTCAATCGTAGTCTGATTAAGTCACCGTATCACTTATTACTGTGTGGTTTGGTTAATGCTGCTTCACCGTCATTCAGAGCCACAGATACTATTTCTCAACTTGCCAATAATTTTGATAAGAACCGCTGTTTTTTTTTAATTCAAGCGTAAATATTCTTCTGCAAGCAACAGTAGCAACACAATCATGACTGCATTGCCATTCAAAATATGAAAAACAATCTTTTTTAATCAGCAACAAACAACTGCAATCTAAAGTATCACGATAAACTCTGATTTGTTACCTTCTTCAAAGTCGCTTAATTGTATTTTCATTCTTCTTTGTATTCCACTGTCATTCCCGTTTAAAGTATCAAAAAACAATGTTCTTTGATCAGCGACGATTAACAGCCATTTCCCTCAAAATATCAAAATCAATCTTGTTTTGTTAGCTTTTCCATGTCGTCAAATGTCGTTCAACTACCAAATGCTATTCCCGTTCAAAATATTAAAAAATCATTCCCGTTTAAGGTATCAGAAAACAATCTTTTGATGATGAGCGACAATTAACAGTCATTCCCGCTCAAAGCATCAAAAATCAATCTTTTCTATTCCTGTTCAAAAAAACTTAAAAAAACATGTCGTTTGATCAGCAACAATCAGCTGATATCGGTTTAAAATATTTAAAAAAATTGAAAGTCATCTGATTCAGTCAGCAGCATTTCGCTGTCATTTTTGTTCGGTATGACAAAAACAATATTGTATGATCAGCAACAACTATCCCGTTCAAAAAGCAATCTTTTAAGCTTCTTAGTGAGTTGCATTTTATTGTCATGACCGTTAAAAGTATGATAAAACAATTTTTGATCAGCAACACACAACTGCTTCGTTCAAAATTCCCGTTCAAAATATTTAAAAACCTCTTCTGATCAGAATCATTCAACTGTTACTCTCGTTAAAAAATTGATCGATTATATGTGGACCGTTCCACTGCTTCGCCGTCGATCATGGCCACATCTGTTGATGCTGCAATCCATATCTTGTGGAACTACAGTCTATTTTTTGTTCACAGTCTACAGTAAACAGTCAAACTACTTCTTGTTAGCTATTGTAATTCGATTGAACTTCTATCTTTTCGTGTAAAGGAGGCGGAGTAATGTTGAATGATGTGTGGAAAAGCCGCACAGCTGAAAAGATGTGTCGCGCCCGAACGTAGTTCGAATACTATATAAAATAATTTTTTTTATTGAGGAAAGATTTTGATTAGCTTTTTCCCCATTTTTTTTGCACGAATCTGCCGACAGAATACGTCAAGTTTCGGTGATTTCAAATTGCCGCACAGCCATAAAAAATTTTGTCTATCTTTGCGTGCAAAGGCATATTGATTGGGGCCCGTTTAATAAGAAAGATAATAGATTGCAAACAGCAGCAACAGCCAAATCAAAGTGGTCGATTGTTTTCATTGCATAAGAATGATGATGATTAGGACGTTTACAGAACATAGAGTAAAAAATTCTCATGAATAATCATTAAAAATGGAGAGCAGCTAGAGATGATGATATATATATATGTGGCAAATTCAGAATAGCTTGGCGCCAATTCAAATCGACCAAAATTGACACGCTAAGACACACACACGGTCTTCCTGTTTTAGTATTATAGACTAGCCAATTGACCCGTGCCTACGGCACGGTTAGCTGATAAAAAATTATTATTTATGAGTGGATTTTGGCTTTTTGAACCGTGCTAAAAATGCATTGCATTTCGATTTTGAGCTGCTTTAGTTGTTCCCGTTGTTCAAATGATCAGAAAACAATCTTCTGATCAAGAACACAATCTTTACTACATTCCCTTTCAAAGTTAAAAACAATCTTTTTTAATCACCAACGGTCAATTGCTGTTCCCGTTAAAAAAAGTAAAGCGATTTTAAAATTAGTTGAAATGAAACGACAAAAAGTAAGATTTTATAAAAATCGTTTTTGAATGTAATGTAATTCCAATTTTGAATTTTTGTTTTTGAAATTGACACATTCTAATTAAATTAAACCCGCGTGTTGAAAACAAATTTAAAATGCTAAGTTTATAATTTTGTTGTTATGTTTTTCACCCGTTCAGCCTGCTCTAAGCATATCCTTTTTTGTACAGTGAAAATTAAAAAAAAATTATCAAAAAACATAAAAAATGACGTTTAAATAAAAAACCATTAAAAAACACTGTTTTTTATACCTTAACATATACCCTAACATATAACCCAAGCCTTTTTGCAAAGTGAAATTGAACAAATAACCGCTTTGAAAGCCACCTTGCTTTCTCATCAGATTTTTAGTTAATCACGCACTTCATTAACAAACACCGTTTATTTGATTTCGCAATTAATTTTTTAGTTGAGTTGTTCAGATAAAATTTTTCTGTTTTTTGAAAAAGTCTCAAGCAATAACTTTACAACATTTTGCTGTTTTTCACGCACTTCATTAACAAACACCGTTTATTTGATTTCGCAATTAATTTTTTGGTTGAGTTGTTCAGATAAAACTTTTCTGTTTTTGAAAAAATCTCAAGCAATAACTTTACAACATTTTTCTGTTTTTAAAAAAGTTCTCAAGCAATAACTGTTCAGCCAAATGATAATAAATAATATTGTCTTGAAAGCAAAGTGCAATGTGCACTTGCAATTTCGATGCCGTTTTGCAACCTGATTTAATAAAAAACAATTGCAACCGTTCTTCATAGTTGGTTTTGTTTCATCTTTCGCTTTCGGTCAATTTGCACAGCAACAAATGCAATTAATTGTCAATCGTATGTTAAGGTGCTGTCGCGAATGACCAAAGAGTATCATGATGACTTCGCAGTACAGAGTAACGTTTTTGAGAAAATGATTTGCATTATTAATAATAGGTTAAGAAATTGAGATTTAGCTATCTTAAATAGCAAAAAAAGCGCCAATTCAAATTGCAAAAAAGTGACACGGACACCACTATTATCTTAGTATTATGACTAGCCAATTGACCCGAGCGTATGTGGTTTAATCAATGCCAAGCCTTTTTGGTGAAGTGGCATTGACTTAGAAAGAAAAAACAGTAACGTTTACTGAATAATAACCCTGAAGAAAATTTACCTTGTGCTGCCGTGAAGTCGCCTACAATACAATATTTTTTTAATGTATTTAAATAAATAAAAAATGCGAAGTTTATGATTTTGCTATTTTTACCCGTTTACCCTAACCGAAGGCAAGCCTTTTTGTAAGTGAAGTAAAATTGAATAAAAAATATAAAAACTAACGTTTTTTTATTTACCCGTTTTTAAAAGCTAATGCTTTTTTACCCGTTTACCTAAGCCAAGCCTTTTTTGTAAAGTGAAACTGCGAAGTTTATGATTTTTCTATTTTTTTCCCGTTCACCCTAACCTAAGTCAAGCCTTTTTGTATGTGAAGTAGGATTGAATAAAAAACATAAAAAACGTTTTTTTTTCAATTACCCATTTCAAAAAGCTAATGCTTCTTTTACCCGTTTACCTAAGCCAAGCCTTTTTTTGCAAAGTGAAAATGCGAAGTTTATGATTTTGCTATTTTTACCCGTTCACCCGAACCTAAGTCAAGCCTTTTTGTAAGTTAAGTAAGAATGATGAAAAACATAAAAATTAAGTTTTTTTTCATTAAAAAATACCCGTTTTAAAAAGCTAATGCTTCTTTTACCCGGTTACCCTAACATAAGTCAAGCCTTTTTTCTAAAGTGAAAAATGAATAGAAGAAACAAAAAAGTGACGTTTATAATTTCGTTTTAAAGTCATTGTTTCTTTTACCCGTTTACCCCAACATGACCCAAACATTTTGCAAAGTGAAAATGAATGGTAAATACCATTTCGACCCAATTAAAAAAAACTAACTTTTTTCAGAGACGGTTTTGTCACATCTTTCGCAGTCGCTCGTCAAGTTTTGAGCAGCAACAATTGCCAGTTGCCCATCGTGCGTTACGTTGAAATTAAATATTGTTGAAGTTGAATACGTTGTTTTGAATCAAAAGTGCAACTTGCAATTGCACTGCCGATGTCGATGCGCGTTTTGCAACCCGATGTTTAAAAACAAAAAAAAGTTCAAACTTTTTTCACAGACGGTTTTGTTACATCTTTCCAGTCGATCATCAAGTTTTGATCAGCCACGCTTCCATTTGCCTATGCTGCGCTGAACTGTCTCTGTTGACCAAAGAGTATCATGATGACTTCAGCTATATGAAGAGAGACGTTTTGAAAAAACAATCTCAACTGGCATTAATAAAAACAGGTTAAGGAAATTGAGATGAAGTTTTCTTAAATAGCAAAAATGAGCGCCAATTCAAATTTCATGAAAATGACAGGGACAGACAGACAGACAAATTGCATTTTTAGTATAATAGATGATCGACTCGCGCATTGAAGTACTTGAGCGTCGCAAAGGCTAGTTCAACAAATTCCGATGTCGCTAAGGTGAGATAGAAGCAGAGAACTCACATTTACGCATCGTTTTTCAGGATCTCGAAAGGTGGAAATTGCACTGTCTGCCACGCCACTGCAAGCGTAACTTCGTTGGTTACTCGTTGCTGTTTCGCCTCGTGTCGTCAGCATGATCACACCGGTTTGTTGTGGAACTTGTTTCCATGTTATTTGAGGTGAAT
Organism: Theristus sp. LFF4_11; assembly: GCA_030248135.1. Lineage (NCBI taxonomy): Eukaryota > Metazoa > Nematoda > Chromadorea > Monhysterida > Xyalidae > Theristus > Theristus sp. LFF4_11. Next base: position 98,616 of record JASANC010005037.1, read on the forward strand.
TGAGAGGCAAAACACGAGACGTGATGTCGTCGGTGGGAAAATGGGGTCGCCGAAACCAAGTCTGAAATTTTCACCCTCCTCCCATATGAGTGGGGGTCATATGGTAAGTCGGTGGCTCCTCAGATGGTGATATTCGGACTCCCTGAAAAATTCTGAACAACTTTCATTAAAAAAAAAATTAAAAAAAAAATTTTTTTTTTGAAGAAAAAAAATAGAAAATTTTTTTTTCTTGACATCTCTAGCTGTGCCTGACAACTCAAAAGTTGATGTTTCGCCAAGTTCGTCTTGTAAGCTTGCGATGGTTCGTGCTGACCGCCGAGAAATAACAACATTCAATCAATCAATTCAGTGCATCGAAACCAAATGTGATGCCAGTGCCAGTGCCACGAGTGTCTCAGCAGAGTTTCTTCATATCCGTTTTAGGCGCACTCATCCGAGCGCACCAGTGAGCCATCGAAAACGGGCGCCCTTTTCTCGGAGACCGTGTCGCACTTGTCCGCCCCCCATCGGTCGTACTTCGAGCGGCTGTCACGCTCGGTGCTGCACGCGTGGCACCAGTCGATGGTGACCCGACCAAGGAATGCGGACGCGTGGCTGTGCCCGGCCGAGCAACGGTCGTTTTGTGGTTGCGTGGTGATCACTTGTCGTTGTGCAGTTTACTGATTGGCTGCTTTTGAATGGAATTGAATGAACTGATTGGTGCTTCGTTTGGATTGCTTTTCTCTGTTCGCTTCTCTCGGTTAGTTTCTTGCTGAATACATTGCCGAAATTACTGTTCGTTCGTTGGTTGCTTAGAAGTTTGACTTGGCACGGGAACATTTCTGAATTTTTAAACCTTTCGCAAATTTAGTAGTCAGAAACGATTATCCTGATCTCGAAATTCTGTTTTGTGTGCGACCCTTCTCCCTCGCCTTACCGTCTATGACCTGTTTTTTCAAACGTGTCCCACTGAAATGACGTCATGTGCCGGCCAAACATGCGCTTGCCGTTCACAGCAAACCAGACTTTCCGTTTAGCCGATTTCTTCCCGTAAACAAATGTCGAATCAGTCACCACACCAAACTGAAATTTTAGTGCCTGTACTTTGACAAACGGGCGTTTTTAAAGCAAATGACGTCATTTTAGTCCGGACACGTTTGGATAAATCCACAATACCTAAAATTTCTTTTTCTTTGTTATCCTGTTCACCGTTTTAGCGAGCAAAACCGTGACTGCCTAGCGGCGCTAGCAGTTCGTCGTGTGTTCTTCGCTGGTCAGACAGTGACTATCGGCAGCGCACCGGTATTCTGCATCGAGTTTGTTCGCAAACATCAAACGTCAGTTTTTTTGGAAGTGTTGCTTTTTTAGAGAGTGGTTGCTGTGTGGATTTTAGGTATTTTATTCATACGAATAATCAACGAGAGGTACCACCAACTGCCAGCTGCAGCATTCTTTTTTTCAGTGTTTCAAATTCCACCAACGGCATGGACACAGTGTTCAAACGCGGCGACTTCCTGTTGGTGTCGAATGTGACTCGACAACATTTCGTCATGTTCATGGGTCCGGTGCGAGAGGTCGCCGGTACGATTTGAAAAACGAAACGAAGCTGTTGCTTTTCATTCTGATTTACTCATACTGGCATCAACTTTTGTATCAGTCAGTCAGTCAATTTTATTCTGCAGTTTCATTGTCCGAGCATCAACAGCACTAAAAAACCGAACTTGTATTGAAATTGTCGTTGTGAATATCCATCGAATCACACCAAACTGACTCCAGAATCCTCGATCGTTGTCGTTGTCGATCGTAAGCCTCGCCGCGACGTGCACGCGGACGAATTTCGACTCGATCGCTACCAGAGCTTTACGTCCTTTCAGGTCTACATGTCAAACGTGACACGATTGATGTTGGCGAATGAAAGAAGGTACAGAACACTTGTGTTTTTTTTTCACTGCGAGAGACCAAGTTCCGCAATATCAGTGCACTCGAAAGTACTTGTAAAACGTCCTTGTCTGAAAATCGTCAGCAATTACTGAATCGCAACGCGTTTTTTTTGTGCAACTCAGGTGTGGGTGAGCTACTCACTCACCACACACACTGGTACCGTGACGAGTGCGTTCCTAATTGTAAGCCAATTAGGAGCTCTAGCTCTGTGTCACTGTGCAGCGTCCACAGAAAAGTTTGTTAGGCGACATTCTCGCTCTTTGCTAGTCGGTTACTTGACTATCACGACCAATTACGGTGTTTAATCTAAATAGTTGCAAGCAAACGTGCGGTTGACTGATGTTATTTTGATAACAACAACACAGCGAACGTCTACGCGAGTTGCTCATCGACGAGCAACCTCCGCGATTCGCGAGTAAACTGCCGTCGACAGTGGTGGATCTGATTGATGCGGGCACGTCATCGTGTCCGCCGAAAACCGCTCGTTTCCTCGTGCATCTGCTGAGTGCACTGGACTACGCACTGGTCGCACGCAGCGCCGACAGCGACTGTGGTTGGTTGACGGAAGGCCCGTTTATACCTGACGAATGCGCATACGGCACGTCACGCCACGTCTCGTGTTGTTGCATACTGCCGTTCATACAGACGTATGCATGTACGGCACGTCACGCCACTTTTGGTCTCGTGTATTTCTATTTTGTTTTGTTTTCTGTCATCAGATCAACTGGCACTGATTTCGACTGCGGTGCAATCGCTGCTGACGCTACAAAAAACCGTGCTGGTTTGCGCGCACGCCACCGCGACCGTGGAAGCGATCGCTCGTTGCTTCGCGACGGTGAGCGTCTTGTGTTTTCGCTCTTTTATGAATGAAAAACAAGTTGGTTTGGATCATTAATAAGGAAGTAGTAATTAACTTGAGTAGTAAGTGAATACTCTGAATTTTTGTTTTCGTGTGCTGGGGGAAAACTGTTTTTGGCCGTGTGTGTGTGTTATTGAAGAACTAAAACAGATATCAAAATTGCAATTGCAGTTCGAACAACCTCCATCCAATTGTTTTACTGTCAAGGTGATGCAACAAAGTCGTAACGTGTCAAGTTAAACAAGTTTCAAACAAGTGTAACGAAATTTTCAAACAAAGTGTGTCGCTGCAAACAATGAGCCTTAAAAATCGTGATGTGAGGCATTTGCGCGTAATGTTGGTACAGTTGCAAATTACAAAATTAAACAAACTGTAAAACAGTTATTTAAACGCAGTCAATAAACATACACTTATTGCACGAATACGAGATGGAAAGTTGCAAACGTATGCAACAAAACGGTTGACGTTCGTGTATAAACGGCGGCAAGGTTCTAGCACCGGTAAACCGCGGTTAGGTTTGAAGTCAGGGAATCACACAGCTGATGTTGGATAACGCCAAATTATAATTAAACGGAAAAACACATGTGGTTGCAAGCGAGCTCTTCCACCATGACGTGTCGTTTCGATGTCTGACCCCTGTGTGTCCAGTATTTCTGCTGCATGCTGCAAAATTCTCCCTTGCGAAAACTGATCCGTAACCCCGCTTGACTTATCGAGACGCAGTCTTTGTTCACCGTTGACTTCATCTCGGAACAGATCTGTTGGAGCTTCAATCGCGCTTCTTCTTATCTGTGGTCCAAGTTCTTGCACTAGCTCGTAACTTAGTTCGCGCTGTCGAATTTGTCGACGAATATCTTCGTTGCCCTCAAACGCTAACATTTTGTTTCCAGAATCAAACGCTATCGCTATCTGCAAAGCAACACTCGTGATATTTGAAAAATACGATAAGCTAAAATGGAAAAACATACGGTTGCAAGCGAGCTCTTCCACCATGACGTGTCGTTTCAATGTCTGACCCCTGTGTGTCCAGTATTTCTGCTGCATGCTGCAAAATTCTCCCTTGCGAAAACTGATCCGTAACCCCGCTTGACTTATCGAGACGCAGTCTTTGTTCACCGTTGACTTCATCTCGGAACAGATCTGTTGGAGCTTCAATCGCGCTTCTTCTTATCTGTTGTCCCAAGTTCTTGCACTAGCTCGTAACTTAGTTCGCGCTGTCGAATTTGTTGACGAATATCTTCTCATCGCCCTCAAATGCTAACATTTTGGTTCCAGAATCAAACGCTATCGCTATCTGCAAAGCAACACTCGTGATATTTGACAAATACGATAAACGTACGTAAACTGGTATGCAGTATGTTTCTAACCTTCCGTTTCTTAAAATACTGACTGTTCACCCTTGGCAGTAAACACTGTAACCTGAATACAGAGCGTCTCTTACTGATTTACGACTGGAGTACGAAGTTGTGTGTTGTCCGTTACACTGCCCGTGGTCTATTTGGTGTAGTCTAATCTAGTTATATTTAGTATAGTCTGTTCTATTATATCTAGTCTGCACGCACACGCGCACGCAAGCTGTGACCAGTCCTCCGGGCCTCAGTCCTCTTTCCCTCAGTTCTCCGCCACCCCGCGCACGCACACACACACACACACACACACACACAGCCAAAAAAGGATTTTTATTTTTCTCAAATACAATTCCTTCAAGGTTTTTTATTTTTCTCAAGTTCAATTCCTTCCACCGTAGTTGTTATTTTCTCTCACATGATGTTTTTTTCTGAATTTGGCTTTTTAATTTCTTTTTTAATCATTTATTTTCTGAAATTATTTATTTTTCTGAATTTGGACTCTTTTGAAAATTACTATTTCTCAATTTATTATTTTCTCAATTTAATTAATTATTTTCAGACTTTATTATTTTTTGAATCGGAATTAAATATATATTTTTGCAATTTAATTGATTATTTTTCTCAAATCGAACTCCTCCTAGTGCCTTGCCACCGTCGCCGCCCCCACCTTTTTTCAACTCACTGCCTCCCCTTTTTTATTTCTCTTTTTAATTATTTATTTTCTGAAAATTATTTATTTTTTCTGAATTTGGATTTTTTAATATTTTTTTCTTAAAATTAAATATTTATTGTTGCTATTTAATTATTATCTTTTCGTGTGAAGGAGGCGCAGTAATGTTGAATGATGTGTGGAAAAGCCGCACAGCTGAAAAGTTGTTTCGCGCCCGAACGTAGTTCGAATATAAAATAAAATAAATTTATTTAGTGGAGAAAAGATTCTGACTAGTTTTTCCCCAATTTCTTGCACAAATCTGCCGTCAGAATACGTCAAGTTTCGTTGATTTCAAATTGCCGTGCAGACATGAAACATTTTCTCTATCTATGCGTGCAAACGCATATTGGGTCACGTTTAATAAGAAGGATAATAATTAATTTCAACCACCTTATGCATGATACCCTTACTACTAAGGAAATATTTGTCACAGGACGTGCTTCATAGTCCGTACTGGTAGAAAGCGTGCAGAATCAGCTGGTTTTTACACTTCAAGTAGCGAGAGACAGGCGATTTAGTGGACTGGAGAGGAGAACAACCAAGATTACAGGAAAAAGGATCACATTATATAGCAGAAGCACACATAATTACAGCTAGATAATTACGATAATTGCCCATCATTAACTTTATTCTTAAGCTAGTCCAGTACTCGCAATCATCGTTTTCTGCTCGCCACATTGATCATCTGAGCGCATAATAATCAACCTCAGAACGATCGAACGCGCTCCTACGATCTGTTGCATTTGGCCTCTGCCGCCGTCTCTTCGCCGCTTCACCTGTCGACAAAGCTGCACGAACTGCGCACCACCGAACAGCTCGCAACGGACGAAGCGATCAATCGCGTGTTCACCGCTGCGGTGCGTTTTGCCGGTTGTTGTTGTTGTTGTTCATGGCACAGCGTGGCAAAGGTAGTGACGCAATTTGGCCCGATCGAGCGGGCTCGGTCGGGTGCGGACACGTTGTATGGGAGCTGCGTCGTTGTCCGCTTTGTTGTTGTTTTGTTTAGTAAACGCATTTGCTTGGTCCCGAGGAATGGTTGCAGCTGCAGCAATGAAAACAAAAACGTTGAAAGGTTCGTAGTTGATGTGACTCTACGACGAGGAGCACTGGCAGAGTAACAAAGATCACTAAGTTGACGCAGCTCCTACACAGCGTCCGTCCGTACCCGTCCGAGCCCGCTCGATCGGCCAAATTGCGTCACTAGCTTTGCCACCGGTTGTGCGATGAACAACAACAACTGGCAGAGTGGGCCTCAACACGCCCCACGTGCGGGCCAGCCGTCCATTTCCCGAAGCACACCGGATTTTTGGTAACTTCGGGCTTTTTTTCCGGAAGCGTGCTTCAAAGAAAAACACGATGAATAAAAATGGATTTCAAGCGTTGCGTGGTGTGCACCGCGTACACGGCCGCCAATCACGTTCTCTTCCATCGTCGTCATGATTTCGACTACGTGCTCGTCGTGGAGGCGGAGCTCTGTCGTCACTCGGTGCTGATTGGCCCGTTGCTACTCGCCAGACGCTTTGTGCTGATTGGTGGGCATGACGCGGCAAACCATTCAAAATCGATAGCGGAAACGTCACTGTTCACGAAGTTGATCGAGTCTGCGCCAGATACGGCGCTGTTGAAGTTGTGAAAAAAAATTTCCATCGGAGTTTTTTTGCTTCCCTCTTGATGCCTGCCTGATATTCTTCGCTGTTTCTGTTGTTCTTCTCAAAAAGCATTTTGCTGATTTTTCTACTTGTCATCGCTCTGTGATTGTTAGATGCACCTTTGTTTCATAAAGTTGGCCATGTTGCAATATTACAGTAGTTTTGTGACTATTTCGGTTTTTTTTGTCAATTTATTCCTGTTCTTCCTTGTTTTCTCGGAACCACTTTTAATGTTCTGTATTTTGTGGACTGAACCATGTTTCGTGCTGAATCGTTTTATACCAGGCGATCGTTAAAATATCGTTTTTTTAACAAAAAATGTCATATGAACCAAAGAAAAAAGAAGAAAAATTGTCATACGTTTTAATCACGTCTGCGTTTGTCGAAGTGACTCTCTTATCTCCAAATTACTTACAACCTGCTGCTTGCAACTGCAGATTGATACAATGTTTTCCTTCATTCTAACTTTGAAGTTATTAAAAAAAATAAATCCAGACCAGAAAAACCGTTCCCATTTCATTTAGCGGCGACCGGGCCTCAAGTTAAATCTGCCGGTGGCTAACGTAGCTTTACGTTTAATAGCAACCACAGCGTCTGTTGCCTGAAATGCTGCCAGTTCATTGCTGTAATGAAGCATAAAATCAACATTTTTGCCGCTGTAATGAAGCATAAAATCAACATTTTTGCCGCCTTTTCACCGTCACCTCTTCTTGATTGTTGGCCAGATTCGCGTGCTCCTTGACATCATTGCTTTCGGATGAACCGCTGCTGCTACTTTGTGTTTGCTGAAAATGTTTTTTTTCTCTACGCATATTTTAGCCTTGCTGCTTTTGCGCGCATTTGAGAGTTTCACCGTTTGGAACTTCATTTTCAAAGCGGCGTGTCGCAGATTCAGCGACATTTATATATTTTTTGTTTTCATGGAAGCTGATGAGGTAAAACAGTTGGCAAACCTCAGAACTGGTCGATGCAACTTTGAAACACGTGTGCAACACCAGGATCATCGTTACAGTTGTGCTAATTGAAACCATTTCTAGAACATAGAAGGTTCAAGTTGTTTTCAAACGGTATTTAATGAAGCAAACTAACTTGATTGAATAGCCGACAGCGCCACTATTTGTACGCCATTTTTACAATTGCACCTTGACAGCGGCTACTTTCAAGAATTTTTATGTGTTCTTGTGGGATGTTTTTACAGTCAAAACCCTGCTGCCCGAAACAAATGAACCCCCACGAAAACAAGATTAAATGGCATTCCGAGATGTTATTGTGCAACCGCCTTTTTAGATGCCGCGTTTCAAACAACCGTATTACCTCTAATAAACCCCCATGGGGGTTTATTTCTTCAGCGACTTCTGGGGGTGGGGGTTTATTGTTGGGGGGGGGGGGGTTTATTGGTGGGGGGGGGGGTTTATTTGGAAACCATTTGTAGGGGTGGGCAAAATGGCAAAAATACCTTACCTGGAGGAAGGAAGCGAGAAATTGAATTTATTGTGGAAGGGGGGGTTTGGTTTTGGGGTGTGTGGGGGGGGGGGGGGGGTTTGGGGGGGGGTGGGGGGGGGGGGGGGGGGGGGGGGTTTGGGGGGGGGGGGGGGTGGGGGGGGGGGGGGGGGGGGGGGAGCTGTTGCAGCTCGGCCCACGCAACACTTTTTTTGGAGGTAAATGTTTATTGGCGACTGCTCAGATGACACAACGCAAATCGAGTGCACACATGAATGATCACAAAAAAGATTGTGTGAAATGAAATACCACAAGCGCCTCAAAAATGCATAACCCTGATTTTCTGGTACTTTCTGAAGATCTTCACCGAGTAGCTGTGTGGCAAACAAATCACGCGAACATGAAATGAACAACAATAATAGAATTCGTTAGAAAATCACAATAATAATAATCACAAAACAACAAGCGATAACAAGCAAGATCAATCAACCCAAAAAGTACTAAAATGACTAAACGAAACGTGTGTAACTAGCAAGCACACAGACGGACATACCTCAGTCGAGATTGCGGCTCTAAAATTTGGAAACCCAAAGCAGTTTCGGTCTATAGTTACTTCTAAGTTTTAAAAGCGGAAATCACTGCAACATTGACACGAGAAACAGTTACGAAAGTGTTCTACGCAGCAAAGTTATTCAGCTTGCAATACAAGATTACAAAGAAAAACAACGGTTGAATAGATGCGCGAGGCTATTACAAGCGTATAAGAGTTTACGTGAAAGATGAGATAAAAGAGTTTTAATAACTAACTGTTACAATCAACAAGTCAATTGAATTCATCGAAATTGATTTAAAAAAGGAAACCGCGCAATCGTATTCTGGCAGTGGTTGAGCGGGTCCGCTAAACCGAATATAATGTGCAAACGGAAAACTGTTCCAACAATTTACTGAAAACATTTCGAAATTAAACAAAGTTCATAGAAACTGTTACGATACAATACAAAGCTTAAGTGGAACTTTATTTAAAAAGAAGATTTGAAAACGTAGGTTGCTGATAACGAAAAAACGAAAACAACATCGTCACTGAGAATAAAAGAGCCAGCAAACAAAAGTCCACATTTCGTTGGTTCGCTCAAAATCCGTTGTTAAACAGCAAAATGTTCGCCAGTTTGTCAACTCTTTTGCTCTGTAAGTGATTTTTAAAAAAACGACAATCGAATATTTAAAAAAAATCTGTACACAATCCACCGGGTGTGTCGGCCTGGTGCGTTTTTTTGTTGACGAGGATAACGCTGATCCCATGCATGGGCAATGTGAAATATTTCAACATAATTTCATTAAAAAAAATTAAAACACACACAAAAAATCAATATATACAGGAAACAGGCGAATTTTTTTGACATCTTGAACGGGAAATCGCAGAAAACCCGCGCGGATACACATTGTGAATTTTTGTAAAGAAGCCTGTTCAGCTTCAGCGGTTTGACATTCGAAATGCTAAGTCGGATTTAAAAACGTTTGGGTTTTGTGTTTTTTGACTATAATGAGTGCCACTGTATCAGACATAGCTTCAACAGGCACGAGCCGCGGTGTGTATGCTGTGACTGCAAGTGTATGTGTTCAGGTTTGACCAGTTTAGTGGTTTCGTACAAAAGAAAATTAAAAATACGGTCAGTTAATTGAAAAAAAGATTCAAATGTTTTTAAATTGAACTAACGATTAACGATTGAATTTAAAAAAATTCGATCCCGTTCAATTTCGACGCCAAATCAAAAACGATTTTTACGCCACGCGGCCGTGCCGTGCTGTCGTCTTTTTTGGTCCCGGTTTTGCGACCGTCGTCGCGCTCCGGGAGCTATGGAACGCAGCCATCCATTTTGGGCAGTGAAATGAGCGCAAACACTGAAAAAAAGTTCGGAAAACTTTTTAAAAGTCAGACAAAGAAGTTCTTTTTCTCTCTTTGTTCCTCCTTAGCCTCGAGTTTCCTTCTTTGACAAGCAAAGCTGTTCATCATTGGAGATAGTCGCTCTAGTCAGCTGTTTCGTCGCAATCAGCTGTTTTTCTTTCTCGAATTTAGTTTAGTCACAATTTTCTCGAAGGTTTTCTGCGCATCAGGAGATGGAAAAAATACGAACAAAAAAGCTCACAGAATCCAATGAGCACCAGCTGACTTAATCAATCTTCAAATGATCTATTAACAAACTTTGAGCATTCGTGCGTTTCTTACCGGAATGAGAAAAACCATGGTGTTGTTCTACAACAGAGCAGCAATGTCGCGACAGATGAAAATGGGGCTGAAAAACACATTCCGCAATCCGCAGTCACAGGTCAATTAAAACATGAATTCAACCAATCAGCAAGTCCAATATTCGAAATAGATCCATTCTGTACAAACAAACAAAAAAACAGAAAACTTACTGTGTCATCCTCGTGTGCACTCGTGGATTTGCGTCGTGTCAATCTGAGCAACATCGCTGGGGAGTGCTATTGTAAGCCGAAGTGGTGCCTAGAAACCGGTGGTGTTTTTGTGGTGTGGTGTACATAGCCGCGCGGCGTGCAATCACAACGCTGTCGCCGACGTTGTATTTTGTTTTTTGGCCTTTAACCCATACTCGACGGTGTTATTCTGAAAAAAAGCAGAAAATTAAAGTTGTTCTCTTCCTCCGAAAGTATAAAAGTAATGTCATTGACTCAAACCAATCAGATCTACTGTGCTGTAACGAACAACGAATATGAAACAACATGGCATGATGAAATTGAAATTTATAAATTTTGTCCTGAAAATCGCCAGACAATAGCATGCGCGTGGTGTCCAGCAGAGCGTGGATCAGATACGGACACAAATGAAATGCAAAGTATTTGACGATTTTATGGTCAAACCAGATGTACACATGTATAATCGTTAACACGAACGAAAGAACATGGACAAGTGTCATTTGTGCTTTCAGTCGTGTGTGTGACACTGATGATGCGTTCGAACAGTCAAAACCAACACATTTGAAAATACATATAACCCTCTAAAAATCTTGCATCATATTTTCTTGAAAAGATTATGTGGCTGATTCATACCAGACGACGCATTTGTAGTGGTCGAGATTGAGATTTTAAAACATATCAGAATATATAAAATACAACTGAACAGACTGACTGGAATACCACGTTCAGTCAGTGAATTCGTCACGCTGCTTCGTGAAAATTCTTTGTGCGTGTTGTTCGGGCGCGAAACGTATAGTTTCGAACGCAGCAAAACCCTTTTTACGCACAAAAACATGTGTGCGCGCGCACCCTTCATTGTGTTATGACTGACTAGTTTTCGGTGTCAAAACTGAAAAATTTCACACAAAATATACAGACATAACAAGATAACAACGTACAAAAACAGCATTTTCAATAGTTCTAACAACGCCAATCCCACATTGCGCTGCTCTTAACACTATTATCTGTTTCCCATGCGTGCGATTCCACTACGGCACGAGATAAATAATGCCGCAGTCATACACACACGGCCACGACGCGGGATTCGTAGTAGTTTTTATTTCTGTCGTGTGTATTTTTGATGTTTAAACAGTTGGATTTTGCGGTGTTTGAAAACGGAAAACGAATGATATTTTTAGTTATAGCCACGCGCGCGCGCAACACAGACCTAGTCCAGACAAAGACAAACGAGAATATATAAAAACTCGAATCGGCATTTTCAAAATGAAAGTTTTTCACTGAAAAATTTTGCTGTATTTTGAAATTGAATGCGTTTTGCTATGGGATAGCATATCGATTTCGTGCTCTGAGAGGAGCGGAGTTATATGTGTTGCCAGCCAACTATACAAAGCATCAGTCTGTGCGCCCGTCTTGCGTCACTATAACAGCTGACTGCTTTATGAGAGCTGTGTCTGACTGACTGCCTGTGCTGGGTCCACTGAAGTAATTTTGAGTGGTGAGCTTCAATACATAAAAGTCGCAGTTGGCAAAGTAGCCACTGGCTACTGCTGCTAGTTCCGGGTTGCGCTGCTACTGCTGTTCCGTAATAGGACTAGGAGTCTGGTGTGCGGTCGTAATGCTCGTGGAGTCTTGACCAATTTGAAACTACAACACACACATGCATACATCGCATGTGCGTTCGAACAATGTACATACAACCACATGTATGTATAGGCAGAGCGCAGCAACTACTGACTGCATGGCCTTATTTATTGCATGGATACGTGCGCTGTTTAGCAAAGTAGTACTTTCCGATATAAGCGCTATGTAGTATCATACGTGCTTCAGCTTTTGCTATGTACGAACTTGCGTCATATTCAAACATAGAACATGTGTGTACATGTATGTATGCATGTACGTACATATACGTACATGTACTACAGTATACACAACACACATATACGCAAACATACACACGCTACTTTCGGTGGATTGATTTCTATTCAGCATGAATGCTTTTTTAGTTTCGAAACTTTAGTGTCGAGTTTTTGTGTCTGGTGCTATTGTAATTCGAGGCAGCAATACATACGGCAATAAAAAAATGAAAACAAGTTCAACAAATCAACGCAACTTCAAAACGACGTGTAATAGAGCAGCGCCTAAAAATAGTTCAAACTGAGAACATATATTTCACACGAGAACAGCGAAACTCACCAAGGTTGTTTTAAAACACACGAACAGAACGACGATAGAGAAAGCAAAAAGAGACAGACAAACCCAACGAAAAACATGTAATACAGGCTCGGTGTTACACTGAGAGCGTTGCGTGCGTCTCTGTCTGTTGCGTTCTAGAGAGCGCAAAGCGCGTTGCGGTTGTCAGCAAGACTGACAGAACGCGCACGGCATCGGCAATGTGCGCTGGCGCTGGAACGCCCAGCGGTGCAGCCGACGCTTTGCCAAACGCAGCGGCGGTGTGCAGTTTGCGGCCGGAAAAAAGGCACTAAGTCGAAAAACAAGAGCAATAAGACTGAAAAGGCATATGATGTTGCGAATCACAGAATGACGCTGGCATTATTGGCTATAGTTCTACTTATTACTGCCGCTTGTCCAAATGTACAGCCAATCAGTGAGCTGCACGCAAACGAGTGCAGAACAGAGACGGTTAAAAGTGTAACGCAACATGACGAGAAACACGAAATCACAGAATTCGTTTTCGCCAAACATAGACCACCAATCGTTTGGAGCCTTTCTGCAAGAACAAAAAGTTCAAATCACAAACTTGTACATGTACAGACAGACACGTGCTATCTAATGTACATAGGACAGGCTGGGCAGGAGCACAAGTCCATCGCTGCTGTGTGTTGGTTACAGCGCACCAGACCTATCAAGCCTGGCGACAACGCAAGAGAGCGCGCGCTTTTCAAAACCACGGCGCGGCGTTACTTTTGCGTGCGCACGTTCGTACACGCACATATGAATTGTTCGAGACACACACATATCGACCGCATACACACACCAACGCAGCGTGCACTGTACATGTGTGTGTGTGCAAGCGAGCGACTACAGCTGTACGCAGACATGTTCGACTGCTGACAGCCACACATGTATACACTTTGAACTATACATGCCGCTTGCTGCCGACCAACTTGCATATACCACACACAGCTGTGTGCGCGTATGTCTGAAGAACTATCTACATGCGAGCAAAAACGAACGTGTGCGTATGTGTGTGTGTGTGCGTTTAGATGAGAGAGAGCGTTTCCAGCCGCAAAGCGCTGCGACGAGTTCAGTTTTGTTCAGTGGAATATGATTTTTCAAAAACGCGACACACACACACGCACACTGTAGTACCCGGTTGGACCGACTGACTGCACAGACCAAAGCACTAGTCACTTTCCTGTGTTGTGTTCCGTCTCAGACGACGTCGGTGCGTTGTCGCGTCTTGCCTTTCTCTCTCTCGTTGTCTCTATTCGTCTGATTTCGTTTACCATCATCGACTGTCGGCGCTGTGCGCTTGCTTTTTCTCGTTTTTTCCATTTTTTTCGCCTGGGCTGGCTCCAGCGATGGCGCGACGGCCAGATGGATTGTGTCCTCGACGGTACGGTCGCGTGTGGTGTTTTGTTCTGATTGGAATGCGCGTCTGTCTCGGCGATGCTGATGAACGTGACAGGGTGTTTCGAGAAGAGAGCGAGAGAGAGTGTGCATTCTTTTTGAAGGTTGCAGTTTTTGAAAGAGCTTTTACAATGTTGCAAGCATTGCAACTGAGTTGTCGTAATGGACCACTCAGTGTTTCCGAATAAACAGGTTGTAGAGTTGTGCATGGTTGGACCGAGCAACATTTGATTCATCACAACAAAATCAGATCGGTCGAAAAACTCCACAACACAAACAGTTACTGGAAACCAATTTTGAAAAGGCGAATAAGTCTGGTTTCATTTGAACACATATACATGAAACACACGGCAAATAAAAAGTGACCAGAACAAAATGTGATTCGATTCTTTGTGTCATCGATCTTGCGCTGCACATGCACACACCCTGTTCCGATCTAATTCGAGCTTTGTCTGTCTGTCGGTTCGGAGCCCACCCGCCCGTTGAGAGTGTTTTTTATCGTCGTCTTTATTTTCAAAAAGCGATACAGTACGCCTGTGGACGCTCGTTCTCTGCCTTTATTGATCTCTCATATCAGTTTTTGTGTTTGAAGGCCGCCGTTTTCAAATTGTTGTTTTCTCCGGGTCTGTTTTTGAAACGCGATGTACTGTAATGAGTGTGGTTTAGTGGAAAAAACCGGTTTTGCTGAAGAAAGGTCTACATGGATGCAGTGTATGTTGATGTGCGTTTTTACATAGTTTTGCTATTTTTGGAAACATAGGTATTCAAAACATAACATAGGTTCAAATGTTCACAAATGAAGGGTATGTGTTTATGAACCAACGGACAAAATTGTGCAAAATTTTGCTAAAACATTGTGGAAACCAAAAAAAATGAATCAAAATTTTACAGACGTTTTTTGGCTCCACCGCAATTAATTTTGAAATATAACACCCTGTTTTTAGTTTATGTACCAAGAAAGCAAAAACCACATGTAATGTAATTCAATAGGTAATAATGGAAAACAAACAATTGAAAAAAAAACTATAACATTGTTTCCATTGAAATAGTTTTAAGACTAGTGTCGACGAATCACCCAGTTAAGGTTGAATTGGAACTTATCGGATCATTCGATCCTTGGTCCATCTGCACGATGACTATCACATACGTTATGATCACCGACAGAACCTGCGAATAAGTGAAACACGTGAAAACAATCGCAAAAAAATCTTAAAAATAAATGTGGACGACAGTAACGTTGCACGGCCACAAACACACACGCAAGCATACAGGTCGCAAAACGCATGCTACTGAAATAATGTGCGCGCATGTGCTGGTTGTGACTGTAACAGTACTGAGTTACAACCATGACAATGGACTTTATATGGAAAAATCAAATCAACCAATCAGCAGAGAGCATATTCAAACGCCTCCAATCACCGTTGTGATCGTGTCTCGATCGAGCGTTGCGAATTCGGCGGCACTCAGCGCGATCACGTTCACTCGCATGTGACCGATGATCAGGTTGGAATGTTGCTGCAGTGGGGAACATTTTAGTTGTGCGAGTTTGGTTGGTTGCGTTGTTTTTTTGTTGAGCTGCTGATTGGTTTAACTGTTGAGTAGTTTATTTTGTTGAGTAGTTCGGTTGCTGAGTAGTTTTAAGTATTCGGTAGCTTAGTTGGTTGAGTTACTTAAGGGGCATTCATGAAGCAGTATTTAGTGACCGCGTACCAGCTATGCGTCACAACCATTTTAACACAGCTATGCGTCACAATATACTGCTTCATGAATGCCCCTTTAGTCGTGCAACAACGGAGCAAAGCAACGGAAACTTCACAACAAACTTACCGCTACACAGCAATCCTCGTAGGCCGACCAGCAATTCGTCTGTCCCGTTGCGGCGAATAGAGCCGGAGCCAGTGCAGAAGCCTTTGTAAAACATTTATGAAGAAAAAAGCTTCAAAGTTGTATGTATGCGTAATTTTCTTTAAATAAAAAACAACTCGTGATACATGTAGCTGAATCATTGTGGAACACGACAAATCAGCTACTGTATATATTTTTACGGGATATGAAAAGTTTTGTCTCAGCGAAACAAGATCGCGCGACCAACTTTGTCGCCTAGTCGTATCGACGCCAGCAGCGGTGGGAAGAACAGGACACCGAAACTGCTCAGCCACATCATGCACATCGCGGTGTCCAGGGTGCGCGTGGCCACCTTGTAATAGTAATCAGAGTTTTCCAATATGATTTACGATTTGGATGGTTGCCTTAAGAAACATTGACAAAAAGGAGTCTATTATCCCTGGTAGCTGCGAAAATGTGTAAAGAAAGGTCACTCGTTGGTAAAGTTAACAAGAAACTACAAAAGTTATTCAAAATTCGAACTTTGGTGATCGTGTATGACATCAGGCAGCCTGCAACCAAAAACGTCACAAACGTCTGCAACAGAAACACTTTGAACACATCGTTCACGCTGTCCGTCGCCTCCAAGAGATGCTGGTAGCGGCACTGCAGATGGATGAAAAACGAACTGAAAATCGGAAACGTTCAACAATTATAATTCCTCAGCACCGGTTAATAGTGGGATCATTGTGTTTGTTTTAGCATATACCGTATTACCCCCAATAAACCCCCATGGGGGATTAATACGTCAGCGACTTTTAGGGGTGGGGGTTTATTGGTGGGGGGGGGATTATTGGTGGGGGGGGGTTATTTACAAAAAAAATTCTAGGGGTGGGGGTTTGTTGAAAAATGGCAAAAATACCTTGCATGGCAGGCAAGAAAGTCGCAGAAACTTCTACTCTACATAGAAATTTCCTTTTATAACAGCCTTTTGTAATAAAATTACTATAAACTCACCCATTTGGGGCCTTTGGTAGCACAATTTCATCATTTTCACTGCAACCAGCCACTGAATTCGCTGGGTATGTGTTTCAAACAGGTCTCCAATAATCCCCCATGGGGGATTATTTGTGGGGGGGGGATTATTTGGAAACTGGTCGGGGGGGGTGGGGGTTTATTGGTGGGGGGGGATTAATGGTGGGGGGGGGGTTTAATGGGGGTAATACGGTACACAGTTTCTTATACCGTTTTTCGTTTTTTCGAAAGCGTATTTCATGGCATCATAAAATTCAATATTCCAGACGTACTGTGTAAGAACGCGCCGCTTGGCGATGCTTTTTCGAATTGCGCGCGCCATCTGAACGAGCGTCTCCGTGAACATCACCACCATGGCGACCGACCAGCACATGGACACCTGCGCGAACCACGTGCACACCAAGCCAGTCACGTCCGGCAGAAATCGAATCGTCGGTCTGAAACGAAACCGGTCACAATGATTTCACTCAAATCGCGCAAGACATGAGAACATATAGCGAGTTATTCAACTGTCCAATCTGAAATTTTGCCGTACTAAACAGAGGCAATGTAACCTGACGATTTAGACAGCAACCGGAAGCCGCCTGTGAAGGATAAATGTTTCGGCGTTTTGAAAGCACACGTTTTGATCACACTTTCACAATCACACTCGAGCAACCTGAGCAGATCTGACCGGCTGGCCACTGAGCAGCTTGCGATTTTCAGATTTCTTCAGGTTTTAATCGTCAAATGCAGAAAGAGATAATAGCTTAGGCGTAAGCGTGTCTTTCTTACGAGTACTCCATCGCTTTTCCACCAGTGACTTTAAAAATCGTCCAGTTCACTGCCATTGATACCACGGTGTAGCCGACTGCAATAACAGAAGCCCAGGTGCATCGACGGTGGATGCGTTGTGGATCAGCTTTAAAATACAGAAAAACTTTTTCGCAAATCGGGTCAGTTTCGAAGTTGACGAGCATGTTCAACGGTTCTCTCAGCGCGGTCTCGTTTGGACTATTTGACCGAACCTCCAAACTAAAAGAGGCCGGCCACACACTCTCTTCTCCTTTAGAACACACCATTTTTGTTTGCTGAAAACTGATAAAACTCAAGAAAAAAAAGTTTAGAAGTTATTTTCGCAGATCTAACCAGAGATCTGCAGACCGTCGCTCGTGCACAGAAACTCGTCAAATTGTTTGAACGAATAAGACAGGAAGCCGTTTGTCAACTGTGCGCTCAGTGCCATCAAGTGCCAGCAGAACGCTGCGATCATGACCGCCAGGCGCAGCGTCACGCCCTTGTTTGGCTCGTTGATGAAGTCGGAGAGGATCACCTGGTCAGTGGTGTTTTATGGACAGGTGTTGCTTTTTTGATGCGTTGGACAGTTTTCTGAATGGGAGCGCGCGAAATTTGAATGAAAAACGTTCAGAAACCCAGTTGTGTGTCAAATTTAACTTGTTTTTTTATAAAGCAGTATTAGTCTGTCCATTCTTTCACCCTTGCATACACAACTGGTTTTTTTGAACGTCTATTTTCTATCAATTAAATTTCGCGCGCTTCTTGCACCCTGAAAAAGCTGCCATGTTTTCTCGGCCATTCCGTACCGTAGTTCTGATGAATATCAGCGCAACGGAGAGACACCAAACGGCGGCTGTTGCACCAACCAAGAAGGCCCGTCGGTGTTTCGCTGGTTTGCCAGATTTCTTATCGCATGGCTCAATGTAAAAGCAACAACCGATGACTCGACCCGTCCACAAGAGAGGGCAGTAAACGCAGTTCAGTGAAGGCGAGTTGTTGGGAGCTTCCATGATTGTGAAAGTTTTACTGCAATGAAATGACTTTGAATTTTTTTTGCTGCGGGTTCTGGTTTTTGACTGGTTCCCATTAACATTCGTGACAAACCAACACGGAACCCATTCGGTGTTTTGAACACCCATTTACGAAACATTACGCATGAATTTGAACACCTGTTTCAAGGTTTTTTTGACGTTTCGAGCCACATACCAAATAATAAGAATATCAATTATGCAAGCGCTGCCAGCGTCTGTACGAGCCGCACTTTTGCATTTTCACAAATAAACTCCCATGACAACCTGTAAGAATTTTCCAAATATTGGTATCATCTGTCCATCACGGCATAACTGAACTGACAGAGTTCCGTTTGAATTTTGTTGTCGATCACAATCCATCATCTGTTTTACAGTGACACCATTGAAATGACTATTATTGATTCAAATTTCTGTTTGAACCTGATATAAAATGCAATGGTTTAGCATTTTGAACAACGGGAACATGTAAAAAAAGTAGCCACGGCACACGCGTTTGATGTAGTAATATGATGCCTTTAGTTTCGTGCAAAATGTACCGGAAGTCAGAAAAAACGTAGTTTGAGCGTATAGTTCATTTCGGTTGAAATGATTTAGCAAGTTAACAACAATTTTCAAAAATAAATGTGTTCCATGTGAAAGCGGTAGATGTGCCGGCCCATGGGCAAATTTTGATAATTTGAGTTTCTGCGCCAAAACCAACCAAGTAAGGGTAGGTACTCATTATGCATACCAATTTTTAGCTCAAAACTCCGCTTCTGCAGTGGTCGTTGCAGGCAAATTTAGATTTTGGCCAGTTTTAACCTTTGAGCCAATTTTAGGCTTTATTCAAAAAACGTTCTCTGTGGGTTTTAGTGTCCTCAAATGAAAAATCTAGGTTCACCCCGTTTCAGCGCAATTTTCAGGGTATGTACCGTATTTTTTATGTCGTAACTAGTATGATAGTGATACAAGTAAATAATAAATATGTGAATAATTATGACAGTATGATAATAACAGTAATAAAAACAGCTTTCGTACTCTCCTAAATTTGAAAAGAATCAAAAAGCACGT
Source organism: Theristus sp. LFF4_11 (assembly GCA_030248135.1). Taxonomy (NCBI): domain Eukaryota; kingdom Metazoa; phylum Nematoda; class Chromadorea; order Monhysterida; family Xyalidae; genus Theristus; species Theristus sp. LFF4_11. The sequence continues at coordinate 118,286 of JASANC010005037.1, forward strand.
TTTGTATAACTTGAAACAATTTGAAAAATACAAAGTTGTCGCACTGCTATACACGGTTTATGGTAAATTTCGGCGGATCACACAGTTGAGGTTGAATTGGAACCTATCGAGCCACCGGATTGTACGCCTTGGTCCATTTGCACAATGATGATCAAGTACGTTATGATCACCGACGCAACCTTGAGACATTGAAACGAGCTTAAAATGATACACGACAATCAAAACTATAAATAACAAAAAATTGAATCAACCAATCAGCAGAGAGCATATTCAAATGCCTCCAATTACCGTTGTGACCATGTTTCGATCGAGCGTTGCGAATTCGGCGGCACTCAGCGCGATCACGTTCGCACGCATGTGAGCGATGATCAGGTTGGAATGTTGCTGCAGTTTGAAACCATTTTAGTTGAACCAATCACTTGCAAGCAACAAAAGCTTCAGAAAACAACTTGCCGCTACACAGCAATCGTCGTACGCCGACCAACTGTTCATTTCTCCCGTTGCCGTGAACAGAGCCGACGCGAGTTCAGAAGCCTGTAAATGCATTTTGCAAACTTATAAAAAGCTCTGTGAAATGTTCAAAAGCGTAAAAAAGAGTCTCCGTTGTGCGCAATCCGAAACTTAAACAAAGCAAATGTGCATTCACTGTCATTTTCACCAATTTTGAATTCCCGCGTCGTGCATAAAACTGTTTACCTATCTATAATATATAGGCGAATTTAGTTTCGGCACCAAAATAAAAGCTAATATGTAGCTGACTTTGTCGCTCAGTCTTATGGACGCAATGAGTGGTGGGACGAACACCGTGCCGAAACTGCTAAGCCACAGTAGACAAATTGCCGTGTCCAGGCCGCGCGTTGACACCTGCAAAATGTTACGACAGGTACGGAATGGCCGAGTAAACGTGGCAGCTTTTTCAGGCAGCACTTTGAATGAACGAAAAAATACGTTCAGAAACTCAATTGTGTGTGCCAAACTTGACGTGTCTTTTAAACTCGGATTTTTCGTGTTATTCTGTTACCTTCATGATCGTGTATGACATCAGGCAGCCAGCGACCAAGAACGTCACGACGCTCTGCAAGAGGAACACTTTGAAGACGTCGTTCACAGCGCCCGTAGCGTCCACCAGATGCTGATAGCGACATTGTAGATGGATGAAAAACGAGCTGAAAAAATGGTATTATTGTGTCAGGAAGACGGAGGCACAAAAGTTTCACGCCCAAAAGAAAAAAACCCACAACCGAACCAAACCCGTAAAACGTCAGCAGCAGCACACGGCGAAGTGTCTACCGTAACCTAATTTTGAATTCCGTGAAACATTTTCCTATCCCCGTGTGCAAACACATTGAACCAAAATAAAAGGTAATATAGAAGAATGAACACTTGGATTGTCAACCGGAGTCAGATTAGGTCTTAGCCTTTGTGGTATCAATTTGCAAATTTTTCTTCTGCTGTTTTTCATCAACGAATTACTTTTCAGTGTTTTTACAATTCATACGCACTGTGCTAGGATGCGGCGCTCGGAAATGCGGTTTCGAATTTCGCGAACCATTTCACGCAGCGTTTCAGTGAACATGATGACGACAGCCACCGACCAGCACATGGCCGCCTGACCAAACCTGGGGCCAGGTTTAGAAAAGTTTAAAAAATCAAATAGTGTTACACCACTGAGTGCCCCTGATGAAATCATCATGCATCACCCGGTTCAGTTATTGTCACGTGAACTGATACTCCAATGTCTGTTCTTCAACGTCATGCTTGTGTGTCATGAATCTTTTTAATCAGAGACGCTCAGTGATGTAGCACAATTGCGCTACAAAACTTTTATAAAACTGGCCCCAGGTGCAGACGATGTCAAGCACAACCGGCAGAAAACGAAACTCGGGTCTGAAAACAGGAAAATTGTTGAAATTTGTACAAGGCAAGAATAAAAAAACGGAAACTTATTCAATGTTTTTCAATTGATCTCTGTGACAACGCACCGAAACTTACAGGTACTCCAGGGCTTTTCCATCACTAGCAATAAAAACCGCATAGTTCGTCGATGTTGCCACGACGGAATAGCTGACTAGAATCACGGAAACCCAAGTGCACAGACGGTGGATGCGTTGCGGATCCGCTTCAATTGAAAAAAAGTTCTTTATTGCATCCGTTCATCAACTGTCAGATTTGGCGACTCAGTGTGGTAACGTTTGGTATTCCGAACTCCGTTTCCATGAAGACCATGAACTTTGTGGGTGAGATGTGAGTTTGTGGTGGGTTTTTTTAAAGAAAAAAATTGATTTAAAGGGGAAAGTTTTTGTTTTTTTTTTTTTTTGTTTTTTTTATACACTTTACCTAACCGAACGTCGGCATTTCGTCGCAGGAACACAGCGACTCGTCCAGTTGTTGAAAGCGACGTGAGAGCCACGCATTCGTCAGCTGTGCAGTCAGCGCCATCAGATGCCACACGAACGCTGCGATCATGATGGCAAGACGCAGCGTTACACCCTTGTTCGGCTCGTTGATCACGTCGAACACAACCACCTGGTTGTTGGCATGGCATTACGGCTGTTTTTGAGTGAACGGACGCCTTTGGGCGGGCATGCACGTTCGCAAGGTTTTTTGATTACGAATTGTTTATGTTTTGTGTCTTCGCGAAAATGTGCCCAAAAACAACATCAAAATCACACAAACAGGAATGGGTGCAGTACCATAGTCCTGATGAACAGCAGCGCAACGGACAAACACCAAACGGCTGATGTTGCACAAAGCAGCGCTCGTAGATGTTTCGTTGGTTTGCCGGATTTCTTATCGCACGGAGCAATGTAAAAGAAACAGCCTATTACCCGTCCCGTCCAAAGTAGCGGCGAGTAAATGCAGTTCAGTGAAGGGCAGTTGGAAGATTGCATGATTTGTGCACAAGTAAAATAAATCTAACTGTAGACGATCACACTGTGCGTTCCAGTTTTTGGAGTGATGAGTATGAATGTGTTTTTCAATGAATCAAAGTCAATCATCTGGGGATAAAAAAATGAGACCTATTTCCAAACCTCAGCTAATTACGCATAATTTTGAACACCTCTTTGTTCACCGTTTTGCGCCGCTATAAAAAAAACGCAAAATTATGCACGCTCCGTTAGTCCGTGTGGCCGCATGTTTTGCACTGAACCAAATCAACTCCCATGACAACCCACGAATAATTTTCAAATTCTGTCTGGCCGAATTGCAGCGGTTGACTTTTGTCGTTTTTTTATTTGTTCGCTTATTTATTATTTATTTGTCGTTTGTTTGGATTTTTTTGGGAGAAAGCGGCCAGGTGCTGACTGACTGAATGAAAGTTTTGTGATTGTGCTTGAGTTGAAGTTTTGAACTCGATGTGATCTAAACCGCTTCTGTTCGTTGTGACAGACCCTCTCACAACACAGAGCAGTGGTTTCAATTTTAGTAACGGTAACAACGCAGTATTGTGGATTTATTCAAACTTGTCCGGACTAAAATGACGTCATTTGCTTTAAAAACGCCCGTTTGTCAAAGTACAGGCAGTAAAATTTCAGTTTGGTGTGACTGATTCGACATTCACCATTTGTTTACGGGAAGAAATCGGCTAAACGGATAGTCTGGTTTTCTGTGAACGACAAGCGCATGTTTTGCGGCACATGACGTCATTTCAGTGGGACACGTTTAAAAAACAGGTCATAAATCATTTTCTTTCATCTGTTTTTGGTCGTCGTCGCGGTTTTGTTTTGTCTTCTTAGCAAGCATATTTTCGATTTCGTGTGGTAAACTGCAAACACAACCCTCAAACATAATTCCAACTGTTAGCAGTGACCAAATCAATCACTTTGTGTGTACCAGCCACGTTCACCCGATGCAACACCCTGACTCCGATTTTCTTCGCTGCCTCGTTTGCGCGTTCGTGTGACATGTGCGCGAGCGCCAGATTGTCCGTGATCAGAAAGTCGCCCGGCTTGTACTGGAAAAGAAGACCGAAAAAAAATACTGGTTGCTTTTGTAGCTCGTATGCTGATTGGCTAATATTTGAATGACTGTCATCTGACTGACTAGTAATCGTAGCGACATCACGGAGAATACGGGGACACTAAAACGGCACTAGCAGCTTGGCGGGTCAGATTTGGCTGGAGAACAACCAACCTTCCGTTGTTGTCCAGCAGTTTGACTGGCTGGTGCAACCAATAGCGTTGTGTTATATTGCACTGCACAGGCAAACACAAACAGTGTGACAATTACAGCAGCTCATCGTGTGTGCCTACTGTGCCTGTGTGTTTGTGTGGTAAAGAGACTGCACGGTCTTCAGACAAGGACTTATACTTCCCAGACCAACCGTTTTGAAAATAATAATTTAAATCTCAACCCTTTCCCAACAATATAATATTTTCCACAGCCGACCTTGTGTATGTAAACGTATTTTCCATTCTCGCGTGTGATCGTGTTCAAGATGTGCTGTTTCATTTTTTCGAATCCTTTCGGCGTCATCGTTCGCCTCTGCGGAGTGTTCGAGTTTTGCTCAAAGTTCTTGTTGTTCTGCAGGTTGAACAGCAGGGTCTGTAAGAATGGTTTTGTTTTTGCGAGCGGGTGAAAATTCAGTTTTGACTTCTTCTTCTTGAAGAAGCGCCGTTTGAGAAAAGAAAAACTTCGATTCAAAAACTTTTTTTTTCAAACGCACCCATCTGTTGGTAACCGGGTGCGGAAATGCAAACGGATGAATGAGGCCGGTATGCTCGCGCACCCAAAGCGTCTTCCAATAGGACTTTGACGGATGATCGACTTCGTTCGTTTCGGGGAGGTCAGCGAAGAGTTCGTTTAAGTCGACAAATCTGGAACGAATGAGAAATTGATTTAAATTTTAAAACTGGTCAGTTTTCAAATGAATCAATCTGATGAAAATAGTTTTTGCCAGGCGCTCAGTTTGCAAGAAAAAGTCCAAAAAATTCATCACTTGGTGGAGCCGCCGATCTTCGGAATTCGAACCATGCGATACAGGGTGACCGAAAATGGGATTTCACCGTACGACCCGTCGTTGTGCCAGTATTGTAAGTTCAACGGGGCGCCCTCGGTTCGGTCATTCGAGATGGCAAACACCTCACGACTGCAAGAACAGATAATCGGGTATTTTTGACAAATCGTAGCCCCAGACATTTATTTAGTAGCTTTTGCATCGCCGTTTTAGTAGCCACTTCGTAGCCCCATGCATGGTGAATGAACAGGAGGGCTAAGAAAAAAAAAACGTTTGTAGCCAAAGATCCACACGAATGCCTGAGTTTTTTTTTAAATTGGCAGTGGTCTTTGAAGAAAACTCAAAGCTTCAGTTCTCAGAAGCCGATCAATAGCAAACCACATCACCCACGGCAATGTCTTGTTCGGTCGATTTGAGCTTTCGGTGTTTGCGATTTCGCCGAACCAACGGCCGATTTCGACGTGCCTCTGCGGCGTCAGCTCATGCTGCCTCCGGAACACGAGCAATTTGTGGCGATGCACGTCGCGTATGAGCTGCTTCACGACCTTCTTCGGTTGCTTCTTCGACAGATCAAGTCCGCTGACTTCGGCGCCCAAAATCGGCAGCTTTTTCACTTCGTACAGCTTAGCTTTCGCTTTTGGCCGACTCTTCTCAGGTGATTTAACCGAGCTCTCTATGTTTTTTGTCTCGGAGCGCTTTTCTTTCGTTGGCTGTTCGCTGATTGGCTGGCGTTCATCTAGCAACCGTTGTTTCTCGTGCAGCTCCAATTTTAATTGCTCGTTTTCGGTTTTCAAACGAGTCAAGTCGGAGTTCAGCGATTCGCAGCACGGACACCGATCGCAACATGCCGTGCACTGAAGGGGGCGGGAGCAGTTTTGTGAAAAGTCGGAACACTCAACAATGTGCTCAACCGTTTGTTGAGTTTCTTCAGTGGAAACTGAACAGTTTGTCAGACTTCCGTTTAACTGTCGTTCACCAAAAAAAGCTACAAACTTTCCACGTCATCTGCATGTATTAGTGGCCTTCTTAACCCTCCAAACTAGGTTTTATTTTGAATGATCGTTTTTTAAACGAGTTTTTACAAAATCACAAAACTGGCCCCTGGTGGTCTCCGCTTTGTACAACTGCAGACTCGCCGATTTGCTTCAAGTCCGAGCTTCTACTGCTGCAATACTCATCGATTGCTTTCAGTAAAAGTTCATCCGTTGTAATCAACGCTCCATTAGCGTGGTGTCTTCGATTTGGGTCGAAATAAATCACGAGAATCGTGCATAACAGCTCTATAGAGCGTTGACTGTTGAACCAGGTCATTCGGGAGGAAATGTCACTGGATTGAATTTTCTGATAAGACGCTTCAAATAGAACAACTGTAAAAATGTTTAGTCGACTTAAATAATGAAATTCGCTCAACATTGCAAGCTCAGTTTATGACAGAATTGACATTTCTAGTTTATAGCACCTGTTATATTGAGATATCTTTTTAATGACAGCGTAAAAATGAATATTTCAAAACTATCTATACGTTAATGAAAGGTAAGTAAATGCACGTTGACTTCGTGGTCGGTATACTTCAAAAAATTGTGCACAAAAATTTAAAATTTTTTTCGTGTGCTTGTTGATGCTTTTTGCGCTTGTAAAAAAAACTAACGTTCTTAGTTTCAATACATGTAATCTTGAATGTTGCACACAATTATTGTGCCAAAAGAATATTGTTTAATTGCATTCCAATGCAAAGGGCGGGAAAACAGAAAAGTTTCAGTTTTTTCCTTGCTCACGCAATGAATTTATCAAACTTTTATTTTTCACATTTGTGACAGACAACAAATAACAACAAAAAAACAAAAACAAACAATATCTCTCAGACATAATTCCAACTGTTAGCAGTGATCAAATCAGCCACTTTATGTGTGCCAGCCACGTTCACCCTGTGCAACACCCTGACTCCGATTTTCTTCACCGATTCATTCGCTCGATCGTGCGAGGTGTGCGCGAGCGCCAGATTGTCCGTCATCAGAAAGTCGCCTGGCTTGTACTGAAATGAAAGAAGAGATAAAGCATGCTTGTTGAAACCTGTCACTATTTTTTTCGCAGAATACAGGACATGCAAAACTTTGCGTAACAGCGAGAAGAACGAATGTATCGGTTTGGTTTGAAATGTGGCGAAATATGTTTTCTTATTCCAAATCCTATCCCGTTCTTCTTCTTTCGCAAATTACATTGTAACTCTGTATTCTGTGAAAAAAAGTGACAGGTTTAAACAAACATTCTGTCGGTTGAATAGGAATATGTTGATTGGGTTTAGGTTGTGAATGGCTTCGACGGCGGCACCAAGGGCCGATTTTTTTTGAAATGGTACACCGGTAAAATGCATGTATTCCAATGAAGCCCGTCGTTTTGCACTGTTTGTGGAACTACACAATATTGGTTCTTTGATCCTGGCCAAGAGACCAATGTCTGAACAGAGTGTCTTCAATTGCTTTCTACCAATCATCAGTCCACGCCAAACCAACAAAACAAGCCCGACCTTGTGTATGTAAACGTATTTTCCATGTTCGCGTGTGATCGTGTTCAAGATGTGCTGTTTCATCTCAGCGAATCCTTTCGGAGTCATCGACCGCTGTTGCGGAGTGTTCGAGTTTTGCTCAAAGTTTTTGTTGTTCTGCAGGTTGAACAGCAGGGTCTGCAAAGAAAATTGCAATTTTGTAATGGAAAAAATCTTGCACTGTTGATTTTCCTCTCTGCGCTCCAAACTGCCAAAAACCAATCCAAAATTTTAAAAATTTCCGAAAATCATTTTTGATCAAAGCGGATTTTTTCAAATATTTTAAGAAATGAACTTGAAACCAAATCTGACCCATCGATTAGTGACGGGGTGCGGATAGGCGAACGGATGAGCGTGATCGTTTCGCTCGCGCACCCAAAGCGTTTTCCAGTAGCTCTTTGACGGGTAATCCTCTTGATTCGTCTCGGGGAGATCCGAAAACAGTTCGTTCAAGTCGACAAATCTGAGTGGAAATGAAGGAAGTAATTCAAATGAAGTGATTGAAATGAAGTGATTGAAATGAAGTGATTGAAATGAAATGATTGAAATGAAGTGATTAAAATGAAGTGCCAAGATTTAAAATGTGGGACGCAGTTCACAAAAAGATTTGTTGAACACATGTTTTCCTAAATCTTTCCCAAAAGCTAAAATCCCGAATCCTAAACCTACCCAAAAGCCCGTTTTTCTAAAAGCTACAAAATCTGTTTCAAAAAATCTACCCCTAAACAGCCAGCGTTTCCCTGTTTTCCGTTCTTACTTCCTCAGGGCAGTTAACGCGAAGAATTGTTGTTGTTGAAGGAAAAATGTCCATCGAATCAAACATATCAATTTCATGATTTTAGAAGTGAAAAGAAAACTTTTAAATTCACTTCGTAGATCCAGCGATCTTCGGAATGCGCACCATTTGATACAGGGTGAATGAGTACGGTTTCTCATGGTAGGCACCATCGACATGCCAGTCCAGATTCAACGGTGCCCCCTCGCTTTGGTCGTTTGAAACGGCGAACAGCTCGCGACTGAATAAAGTAATCGTCATTTGAAGATCACACAGTCGAATCGGAAATAAATGCCAAAACTCCGAACATGGACACGTAAAAAGGTGCATTTTTTGTGTAAGCCTTTGGTTGTGTCCAAAAATTAACCGTGGTAAGAAAACTGCGGGGACGTGCAAAGACCGTCATACAGGCACACCATGATCGTGTGGCCGTTATAAGCAGAAACATTGCAAACGTTGCATGATTGTTTGATAGAACACCCAGCCACAGTGTGCCGAACAGTTCATTTCCAACTGAATACTGCTCAAACAATAAGAAACCGAGGACCCTAACTGAAGAAACTCACGGCAGCGTTTTGTTCGGCCGACTAGCGCTGTCACTGTAGCCGATTTCACCGAACCAGCGTCCGATTTCGACGTGCCTCTGCGGCGTCAGCTCATGCTGCTTTCGGAACACGAGCAATTTGTGGCGATGCACGTCGCGTATGAGCTGCTTCACGACCTTCTTCGGTTGCTTCTTCGACAGATCAAGTCCGCTGACTTCGGCGCCCAAAATCGGCAGCTTTTTCACTTCGTACAGCTGGGATTTTGCTTTTGACTCACTGCTTTGCGATTCTTTAGGCGTGCTCTTCGAAGCCTCGGTCTCCGGCCGTTTTTCTTCGTCTTTTTGCGTGAACGTTGGCTGTTCGCTGATTGGTTGACGTGATCGTTGCCGACGTTGCTCCAGTTCATCCAACAACCGCTGTTTCTCGCGCAGTTCCGCTTTCAGCTGTTCGTTTTCGTTTTTCAGATGGATCAAATCGGAGTTTAGAAACTCACAGCACGGACAACGATCGCAACATGCCGAACACTGGAGGGGGCCAGTTTTGTAAAAAGCGTGAAAAATCTCAATATACCTCAGTGTATGCAGTTCAGTAGAATCGGTAAGCTTTTCGGGAGGCCTTCCCCAGAAAAGTTCGAGGTTGAGAGCTGTAAGCCGGAATTATTAGGCTTGGCAAAGACTTCAAAATCTGCTGCTTCAAAATTGAATCCGAATTTTTTAATTATCCTTTTGTAACGAATGTCTTCAGAAATCAGAACTGATCTTCTGAGCGAATGACTAGTGTTTGAAAATGTTAACGAAAAGCTAAAATTTTCAACGTCATCTGCATGCATGATTTTTGAGTTAATTTTTTTACCAGGTTTTATTTTGAGTGATCGTTTAAACATGAGTTTTAAAATCACAAAACTGGCCCCTGGTGGTCTTCGCTTTGTACGACTGCAGACTCGCCGATTTGCTTCAAGTCCGAGCTTCTACTGCTGCAATACTCATCGATTGCTTTCAGTAAAAGTTCATCCGTTGTAATCAACGCTCCATTAGCGTGGTGTCTTCGATTTGAGTCGAAATAAATCACGAGAATCGTGCATAACAGCTCGATAGAGCGTTGACTGTTGAGCCAGGTCATTTTTTGTAGCCACTGAAAAAAGGCCGTTTTTGCTTTGAAAGAGGCCATTTCAGCAAAAGTATAAAGTATAAACTCAATTTGTTGATCAAAAATCACAAGTAAATGGTGAACTACTGTGAGAAAACTGCAAAAAATAAATCACTGAAAAGATATTAGATCATTAAAAGATAATCCACATTTACAGAAATGCTGACCAAACGATTCGACAAATGGCGGAAACTAAGTACGTAATTATTTCTTTATTAATTTTGTTGGCGCCCATGTGTTTTCCGTGATATTAAATGGCAGAAATTTGCTCAATGGTGAGCTCAGTATTGTAGTGTACTCACAAAAAGGATTGGTATTACTGAAATGCCTTTTTTGATGTTGCATTTTAAAAAAAACTTGAAAACGCCTCACGTTCATCACATTCAAAATACCTGAATTTCTGCCATTTAATGGTTGAAACCTGCTCTGCTAAGCATGCATGTACATTGTTTTTTTTTACAAAACAGTAAAATGGATGCGTTTTTGACGGTCGTCTCAATTTGCGTGCACGTCAATCGTGTACAGTTTGCGTGTTTGTGTGATACTTTTTGCGTTTTAACCGGTATAGCAAACTGCGCAGAGAGAAACGTAAAGAATCCTTGTTCTAGATTTAGAAAACAGTCAACTTTAGAGCTCAAGATGCAATGTGCAATGCACGTGTCCTGTAATATTCTCAAATCTGGCCAGATTAAGGACGCAAGGGTGTGTGCTTTTCTTGCGTTATGTTGCACTGACAGTGTAAGTTTCAACAGGACGTTTATTTCCGGCCCTCGGGCTTTTTGTGTTTTACCCATTTTCCACAACTGTGGATTCGGTGATCTGGCTTGCACAGTTGTGAAATTTTAAATTTTTAAATTATTTTCATTTTCAACACATGTTCAATTTTTTAGCATTGTGTTTTTGTGATCAAAATGCGCAACATTGCCGGTGCAAATGCATTTTTTCACAACAAAAAAACTAATAATTCGGCCACCACTTGACGTCAGAGTTTGGTGATTCTCAAAAAGGCGCATAAGTACCAGAAAGATGAGCATTCACGATGTCTTGTCATGTTGAGTGCCGGAAATCTGTGTTTTGCGCTTTTGTTTCTCTTGATACAACACAGCTCGCACATCGCACACCCCACTCTCCAATTACGTGAATCTGAGTGTTTATTCTGAAGACGTGTAATGCAAAAACGAGAAAAAAACGCTTAAGTGCTAGAGAGATGAATCATTTACGATTTCGTGTTATTTTCAGTGCCAGTTATCAGTGTTTTGCGTTTTGATCCTGTAAACAGCACAACAGACCGCGGCCAACAGACTCTCCAACAATGTGAACCTCGTTTGATGTTTTTTCTGAAGACGTGTGACGTGTGATGAAAAGACGAAAAAACACGCTTGGCTGAATGCTTGCGAAGCGGATTAGGTTACAAACCTACTTAAGGAGTGGAAGCAAGATAGAGCACCAAGAAAACACTTGAAATGCGACAGACAGTTTTTTTCGATAAGACAGACAAGACGATTTGTTCATCTTCACAGTTTTGTTGCTGTCATATGCAACTTTACATCCGTTGTGAATTTCTTGGTTCGTGCAAAAATATGGGTGTTTTCTGGAATCAAACGAATGCATTTGTGTTTGTCGATGCCAACCACTGACATCCTGCTCTCTTCATCAACCGTAAATATGAAATCAACGTAAGTCGTTTTTTGCACAACTTGAAAAAACTTTAACAGTTTCGACTTTCTGTGTTTCAGCAAGCATCACCTCGCCTCGCACAGCTCGGGTATTTCTATAAATTGTAATTTTTCTTGTGTTTTTTGGCCAGTTGAGTTGCGTGCGCAGTCGCGAATAAAAATTTGATTTCAATAATTGTGCGAAATAAAACAAACAAATAAATAAATGCGGGTATTGCTATCCCCCCCCCGCCCCCCCCCCCCCCCCCCACCCCTCACTCCATCACAACTCTGAAGCCCAACCCCACCCCCACCCCCACCCCCCACACCCCCCACCACATAACAACTCCTAACCCACCCAGAAACAACGAGCACTTGACTTGCGCCATACTGGTCGATCTGCTGAATGGTGAAGACGTTATACGCCGAAAATTCAATCTTATCACAGACGCATTGCAACAACACACAGCTAACTGTTTGCAATCGGGTAATTTTTTTCAAACGTTTATTTATTACTTTTATTATTTAAAACTATTGGGAAAATGGTGTTATCCTTGGTATCAGAAGACAAACGCAAGCTATCCTTACATCACGTCAATCAGGCGTTGTATGTGCAGGACAAGTCACACCGTATCCAGGCAAGAAATCTAAGAGCAAGGACAACAAGGTCAAAAAAATACAATGCTATTGTTTTTGCGACAAACCCGATGTGCAAGGTGCAGCACATGACGAATGCTCAAGTGTTCCAAGAAAAAATCGCCGTTCTGTCGGGTTTAGTGAGTTTTAATTATAGTTTGGGATAATTTATTATAGACTATACATGTTCAGTACCACAGTGGACATTCAATTGCATCGGAACATCCCATCTACCATAAAATAAACCATACACCATTTTCCTTGTTTCGATAAGTGGTGACCACGCTGGGAGTCGAACCCAGAATCTCCTGATTCTATCCATTTGGAGCGTATAATTATCGTTTAATAACTAATACCTATTCACGTCAATAAAACAATCTCAAACAGCCAAACTTTAACCGAGTAGTTGTGCATCGATTCTGCCAACGGTACCGTCGTTCTGTCGACCAGCATCAACTGAAATTTAACGTACTACCTATTTCACGTCCATTGTGACGTTGAACGGCGAAAGTTGCAAAAGGCATGTCAAACAAAACGAAAAACCTCGCTTCTTCATCTCGAAAGCAACCTAACCCGAAAATTCAAGGACAACCACTATCAGACCTGGCAAGATGTGATCCCTTTGGAACTGTCATTCCCGCCCAAACTGAAACAAAAACGCTTGGTACTGTTAGCATATCAACAATATTGGGATCCAACTATTCTGTTTCAATCATGAAATATAGTCTTGCCAAATTCCTCGGAATTTCTATGTGTCAACCGACAAATCCACCAATTATAACAGATACCAATGGCTCCAGCGTTAACGTCTTGGGTCTGGTTAAAGCACAACCGATGAAAATTGGTAAACTATTCCACGCTGTTAGATTCTTTTTGGTGGATAGACTTTACGATGCAGATTGTATATTGAGTGAAAATTTTGCGAACCATAATTTTATGCGAACATCTCCATCTTATGATGGAAGCTTTATGACTATACTTCATTATGAAGAAAGGCATAGCCGGGAAAATCAAGGAAACCAGACGCGTGTATTGCACGGCGGATCAGCTCTTACACACCTCAGCCAGCAAAAAGATGTAATCGCGGTTGTCAGTGCAATTGACCAGAGACAACCAGAATGCGAGGAAATTTGGACGTGGACTAAATTTCATGGACGCTTTGGCGTAGACATCGAACCCGATCAACGCACGCTGTGCTTTTCTCTACCGTTTCATCGTACCCACGACTTCAGCGCCGCTTCTATCAGAAGCACGATAGTTTTGAACGGACGAGTTAGTTATTGGGAAATCTCGATAGACGCAAGGAAGGCATTCTTTTCAAATTGGTGCCTGTGTAACAAAGTTCATGTTCACGTTCACTTTCACGTTCACGTCCACGAATTCTCGGTGCGCGTTAAAGTTAAGTTCAACATTATAATCATTAAAATTTTGTTCATTACAGTAACCGAGGGGACCTTCAGCGCGGACATGGGACATGGCGGCTGCTTATCGATGGCGGCGACATAAAAAAAAGAAAATATGAATAAAAATTTTTTTGTATGTCTAATGTCATGTAATGTTTATATTGTTGCATTTTTAAAAGATCAAGAGTTGCTTTTGCACATCGGAATGTTTCTTTTTGCGTGTTCTTTGTATGTTATGTCTAACACATCTGTTTTCTGTTTTCTGTTTGGCGTCTGGATATTTCAAATTCCATTCTTTTTCGCGAATTTCGTTCTCTCGTTCTCTTTTTCGCTGGCAGTCAGTTGTTGTAAAAAACCCGTTCTCGTGATTGTTGTTATCTTGTTTGAAGCCTCGATTCCTTAGACATTGAATCCATGCGCAAATATGTATTTTTCTTGCTGTATTGGTTCTCGCAATAAACTAATAAACTCGCAAGTGTTGACTCTGCTGAATTAGAAATAAAATCTCACGCATTCAGGTAGCTTTATCACACTGGGACCTTCAGCGCGGACATGGGACATGGCGGCTGCTTATCGATGGCGGCGACATAAAAAAAGAAAATATGAATAAAATTTTTTTTGTATGTCTAATGTCATGTAATGTTTATATTGTTGCATTTTTAAAAGATCAAGAGTTGCTTTTGCACATCGGAATGTTTCTTTTTGCGTGTTCTTTGTATGTTATGTCTAACACATCTGTTTTCTGTTTCCTGTTTGGCGTCTGGATATTTCAAATTCCATTCTTTTTCGCGAATTTCGTTCTCTCGTTCTCTTTTTCGCTGGCAGTCAGTTGTTGTAAAAAACCCGTTCTCGTGATTGTTGTTATCTTGTTTGAAGCCTCGATTCCTTAGACATTGAATCCATGCGCAAATATGTATTTTTCTTGCTGTATTGGTTCTCGCAATAAACTAATAAACTCGCAAGTGTTGACTCTGCTGAATTAGAAATAAAATCTCACGCATTCAGGTAGCTTTATCACACCTGTGCAATAGACGTGAAGAACATAAGGGGAAAGAATCCATTCGTAATCGGATTAGACCCATGTTCCTACGGAGTCACGGAAACAGGAAACACTTGGGCGAACAACATAGCAGCAGCATTCATGACCAGAAGTGAACAAGAGGACAGAAAAGAAGAAAACCGAAATAACCCACTAACCCTGGGATTACTTTTCCACGGAATTTACGGAACCATAACAATTTTTCGAGATGGAGTTTCAAAACATTGCGGAATCGCATTCAAAGGAGTTCACAAATGTCCAAAACCCTTACATCCATTTATAGGATGCGGTTATATTGACGAGAACTCAGTCGGCAGAGAAGTGAAAATAATTAAACAGTTCAGTTCTCCTGGATCCTTACAGGAACGTTGTACAAGAACAATCCTCGACAGGTTAGAAAGTAACGGTCTCGGATACCTCCAACCCGAACAACTGAAGCATAAATGCCAACAATTACCCCTCTCACCACCTTTGCGATCAAAAGTTACAAAACTCGCTCTGGAAATCATCACGTAGGAACCATTCTCAGGTAAGGAAAAGTGTTGTGTTATGATTGAACTGTTCCGTCCCTAGAGGCGCGAAACGGTTTCAAGGGCAATGAAACACGTTGTTGTTGTTGTTGTTTCATTGCCCAAACGAAACACGCACGCACAATTTTGCCTGCTCTTCATTCATGTTTTAACCACAGCGACGCGTAACTAAATACTGCGTCATGAATGCCGCTTCAGCTCACCCAACAACCTACCGCATTTTTGCTTCCAGCGTTCCTCAAAACCAAATACTTGTCATCTCAACAACAACAACAATCGATTAAGGTTGAAATTCATTGACAACAAGCAATACACGACCTTCGGCTGGATGAGAACGAGATTCGTGAGGCAGTTGCCCGTCAGTAGTATAGTTGTTCCAGAGCCGAGGGGTTGGGGCCTTGGGGGGGCAATATAGATAGCTGGAGCAAAATTTTTAGATAGATGGCTGGAAAATTTGGGGGGGGGGCGGGGGGCATGTGACTTTGGGGGGGGCGGTCAAAATTTTGAAATTTGATAGATAGATAGCTAAAACGCTAAAAAGCTATAAAAACAGCAAAAGAATGCTAAAAAAATACACTAAAAATCAAGTATAAACGCGTATTTTACTTAAAATTAGCGAAATTTTCAAGAATTTCGAGCAAAAATGGTCAATTTTGGTCAAAAATTGACTCATTTTATGTCTTCGAAGACAAAAAATTTCAGATAGATACAGTCTATCTGGCTAATATATGCAACTCGCTGATTGGTCAGCTCCTCACGCTCCGCACCCCTGGGAACGGGATTCAGAAAAAATCATGATTTTCATGGTTCAGCGGTTTGTTTTTATTATTTTTTTCATGCCGAAAAAAATTCTAAATCAAAAACTACCAAATTGCAAAAAAATTCATAGGTCAAAATGTTAAAAAAGTCTTTTTTGGTTGACTGACTGCGACGACGTCGTCTATGATTTTTGTTTTTAGTTTTTGCCCTTGGGCATGAAAAGAGCGTGCCGCCGCTGGCCGCTGCTGTGTGTCCAAAGCACGGAGCAGAATAACGCAGCAGGTGACAGTATTTATTGACAATGTGAACAATCTTTTAACAACAATGAATGAACATGGCGCAGCCAATGAATCAATTCTTAAAAGCGGGATCAAAACCGTCGAAATCGTTGGAAGCAAGTTTTGTTATCTTGTTTGTTTGTTTTAAATTTGTTTTGAACACGCAGCAACGGCCAGCGGTACGATCTATTTATGTTTGAAAGCAAAAATTATCCACGACGTCGCCGCCGTCAATAAACCAAAAAAACTTCAGTTTTCTAATTATTTGTCAATGCAAACATTTGGAATTTGACAGTTTTTGATTTAGAATTTTTTTCGGCATGAAAAAAATAAAAAAGAAACCGCTGAACAATGAAAAACATGATTTTTTCTGAATCCCGTTCCCAGGGGTGCGGAGCGTGAGGAGCCGACCAATCAGCGAGTTGCATATACAGTCGAACTCAATAAAATGTGGAATCAGCTGATTGGTCGGCGGAGGGGAGGCTGCTCACACTCCGCACCCTTCTTTTTTCGTGGATCTGGATTCTATTGAATCGTGTTTCTTTTGAATGAGTGTGAATTTCCAGCACCCTTTTCATGCTAAAAATAAACTCAAAGGGTTGGAGAATTGCGAAATCCAATTTTTTTATTCAACAGCTTAAAATGCATTTTTTACTGACGACGACGACGACGACGTCGTCGCTTAATTTTTACGTGTGAACTGAAAGACAAAAGCCTGAAATGAGTGCGCTGTGTAGCCAGCTGAAGGGGGTTTCATTCCTAGCTGACCGATCGACATGCGTCCGCAATTGCGTTCTGACTTCGCGGACGACGACGACACGACGACGACTTTGCTTTCATTTTTCATTTTCACCGTTTTCAAGTTGTTTTTGATAAGCTGCTGTGTTCATTTACTTGGTGCACGCAGCAAACCATGCACAGCGCACTCCTTTCAGGTTTTTATTTTTCAGTCCACACGCAAAAATTAAGCGACGACGTCGTCGTCATTATTAAACAAAAAATACATTTTGAGTTGAGCTGTGGAATAAAAATTTTCTAAATTTCGCGGTCTCTAACGGCCGAGGGGAGGCTGCTCACACTCCGCACCCTTCTTTTTTCGTGGATCTGGATTCTACTGAAACGTGTTTCTTTTGAATGAATATGAATTTCCAGCACCCTTTTCACGCTAAAAATAAACTGAAAATGTTAGAAACTGCAAAATTCAGAATTTTTGTTTAATTAACAGCTCAAAATGTATTGTTTGATGACGACGACGACGTCGTCGCTTAATTTTTGCGTGTGAACTGAAAGACAAACGCCTGAAAGGAGTGGGCTGTGCATGGTTTGCTGCGTGCACCAAGTAAATGAACACAGCAGCTTACCAAAAACAACTTGAAAACGGTGAAAATGAAAGATGAAAACAAAGTTGTCGTCGTGTCGTCGTCGTCCGCGAAGTCGGAACGCATTTTTTTTAGTTGCGGACGCATGTCGATCGGTCAGCTAGGAATGAAACCCCTTTCAGCTGGCTACACAGCGCACTCATTTCAGGCTTTTGTCTTTCAGTTTATTTTTTAGCATGAAAAGGGTGCTGGAAATTCACTCATTCAAAAGAAACACGTTTCAATAAAATCCAGATCCACGAAAAAAGAAAAAGGGTGCGGAGTGTGAGCAGCCTCCCCTCGGCCGACCAATCAGCTGATTCCACATTTTATTCAGTTCGACTGTATTAGCCAGATAGACTGTACAGTCTATCTCGCTAATATATGCAACTCGCTGATTGGTCGGCTCCTCACGCTCCGCACCCCTGGGAACGGGATTCAGAAAATATCATGTTTTTTTGTTGTTCAGCGGTTTGTTTTTATTTTTTTTTCATGCCGAAAAAAATCTAATTCAAAAACTACAAAATTCCAAACGTTTGAATTGGTAAAAAATTAGTCAACTGAAGTTTTTTTGGTTGATTGATGGCGACGACGTCGTCGAGAATTTTTGCTTTCAAACGTACCGCTGGCCGCTGCTGCGTGTTCAAAACAAATTTAAAACAAACAAACAAAATAACAAAACTTGCTTCCAACGATTTCGACGGTTTTCATCCAGCTTTTAACAATTGATTCATTGGGTGCGCCATGTCCATTCATTGTTGTTCAAAGATTGTTCACATTGTCAATAAATACTGTCACCTGCTGCGTTCTTCTTCTCTGTGCTTCGGACACACAGTAGCGGCCAGCGGTGGCACGCTCTTTTCATGCCTAAAGGCAAAAACTAAACCAAAAACCATAGACGACGTCGTCGCAGTCAATCAACCAAAAAAGACATTTTTTTGACATTGTGACCAATGCAAATTTTTGGAATTTGGTAGTTTTTTATTTAGAATGTTTTTTCGGCATGAAATAAACGAAAACAAACCGTTGAACAATGAAAAACATGATTTTTTCTGAATCCCGTTCCCAAGGGTGCGGAGCGTGAGGAGCCGACCAATCAGCGAGTTGCATATATTAGCGAGATAGACTGTAGCTGGCTGAGAATTTTTTTCAGATAGATAATAGCTGAGCCAAAAAACCTGTCTTATAGAGATACAGGATGGCCTAATAAACAAGGCAGTCCTTGTATTATCCATCAAGACGGAATCAGTCGCAGACTAGGAGCTTTTTTTCAAGACTGCCAAGATAATTCCCAATCGTGTGTGCAAGGGAGAAAGAATAAATAGAATAGCACGAAGAATCAATTAGTTTAAAAAACACACATCAACTGTGACACACAATTTGCTTTCTGAAAGTCTTTTTCCTTTCATTCAAATTTCGCGCGCTCCTTGCACCCTGAAAAAAGCTGCCATGTTTAAACGGCCATTCCGTAGATTCGAAAATTTTTTTGGGCCCCCCAGCCCCCTAGAACAACTATGATGGGGGGTCCCCACGGTACCATAGTTTGGTTGGACCCCCCTCACTTTTTGGTCGGCACCCCCGTGACCCCCACGGTACCATACCCCCCCTCGAAATTTTTTTGGGCCCACGGTACTGACGACACCCCCCCCCCCCCACCTAGAGATGTCAAAAAAAAAAAAAAATCCGGATTTTTTTTTAATTAAAAATTAAATTTTTTTTTACAAGTTAGGTTTGTTCGAAGCGTCTCGTCGAGCTGAGTTCAGCTAGACTATTTTCAGAACGATCCGGAAAATTATAAGAGCGAAAATCGTGTTTTATTGAAATTATGTCCAGTTCATAGAGGGAAAGTTGCATTTTCAACAGTAAAACAGGGCAATTTTTCACGTGTACTTGAATATTGAACCGTTCTTAGTGGTTCCTCTTTAGTAAATTACCAAAAATTCCTGTTTGCTGCAGCAAAGTCGGCAACCCCTGTCGACCCGGTCCCCCCCCCCCCCCAAGACACTTACTTTCAGGTTCAACCAGCTATGCTATCTGCCACATGGCGAGAGCCCACTCTTATCGTTGTAACAAAGTTCACGTTCACGATTCACTTTCACGTTCACGTTCACGCATTCTCGGTGCTCGTTAAATTTAAGCTCAACATTAATTAATCACTAAAATTTTTATTTTATGTTTTTCATTACAGTAATCGAATGGATCGCGTGCGGCAATGGCGGCTTATCGGTGGCGGCGAAAATAAAAAGAAATGCAAATTTTTCCAGTTTTTCTCATGTTTAATGTCAAATGTTATATTGTTGAACTTTTGAAGATATCAAGATTTGGTAAATTGGAATGGTCTAGCATTTGATGTTTTGTTTTCGTGGCAGTTTAGCTTTTGGATTTTAGATTTCAGATTTTCTCGCAGTCAGTTGTTTATTTCCGAACACGTTCTCGTTTTTATATCTTGTGCTGTGCCTCGCGATTCCTTTTGACTGTGTTTTCATGCGCGTATTTTTCTTATGGTGTTCGCAATAAAATCGTAAATTGAAATAAAAGTGGTGGCTTTGCTGGATTACAAATAAATTAAATTTTACCACAA
This sequence comes from Theristus sp. LFF4_11, assembly GCA_030248135.1. Lineage (NCBI taxonomy): Eukaryota > Metazoa > Nematoda > Chromadorea > Monhysterida > Xyalidae > Theristus > Theristus sp. LFF4_11. Next base: position 138,490 of record JASANC010005037.1, read on the forward strand.
TTAAATTAAATCTCTCGCATCAGGTCGCCTTGTCACATCGTATCGAAAACACGTACCATGATTTCGCGATCACGTTGCGAGCAACTGACAGACGCAAGTTTAACACGTTAGTGTAGCTCAGCACGCAAGTTTTAGCATGTGGCCATGTTATCGGGTATCTGAAAAACGGTCGTGTGATGTGGTATTAACCAACACCTCCGCTCCAATTGTTTAACAATATATCGCACAACTCCATTGTGGACCTATAACATACGCCAATCAACAAGATATCTAAAAAAGCCCCTAACCCTACCCCCACTCATATGGGAGGAGGGTGAAAATTTCAGATTTGGCTTCGGCGATCCCATTTTTCCACCGACGACATCGTGCCTCGTGGTTTGTCTCTCACTTTCCCTCAAATAACAAACAAGCAACTCACCGGTGTGATGGAACTGACGACGACTGACGACACGAGTCGATCATGTCTCACCAAGGCTAAAAAAAAGTCGAATACCACCTGCAGAGTTGAAGACTATGTCACAAAGTAAAGTCGAAGAAAATTTTTGTTGAACTTTCAAAAAATTATGCCAAAAACGGGCATCTACACAACATTGTGCGGAAAAATTTAAAAAAAAAAAATTCGAAAAATTTAAAAAAATTTAAAAAATGCTCATTTTTTTACTTTAAAAAAATATAAAAAAAATTTTTTTGAAGCTTACATCTCTACCCCCACCCCCTCTCTCGAAAATTTGCTTAGCTTTCGCCTTCGGTACTGATCAGAGAAGATTTTTCGGCTCAGCTATTATCTATCTAAAAAAATTTCCCAGACCCAGCGAGCTATCTATCTAAAAATTTTTGTCTTCGAAGACATAAAATAAGTCAATTTTTGACCAAAATTGACTATTTTTCCTCAAAATTCTTGAAAATTTTGCTAACTTTAGGTTAAATACGCACTTATACTTGATCTTTAACGTATTTTAAGCATTATTTAGCCGTTTTTATAGCTTTTTCGCGTTTTAGCTATTTAATTTAAAAATTTTGACCGCCCCCCCCAAAGTCACATGCCCCCCCCGCCCGCGCTCCCCCCCCCAAAATTTCCAGCTAACTATCTGTCTGGAAAATTTGCTCCAGCTATCTATATCGCCCCCCCAGTAGGGTTAGGGGCTTTGAAAAAAAATTATTTTTATTTTTTTTCGTCCCCCCAACTAGGGTTGTTAAAAAAACAAAAATCGTCATTTTTGTTTTAAAAAAATTTAAAAAAAATTTCAAAAATCAAAGTTGTGCTAAATCAATCAGGGGAGTCCGAAGTAGGGTTGTTAAACAAAAATCAAAATTTTTTTAAAGTGATAAAAAAACAAAAATGCCGATTTAAAAAAATCGAAAAATTTTCCTCTTTCAGTACCGTGGGCGGGGGTGGGGGTAGGGTTAGGGGAAAAAAAAATCCGGATTTTTTTTTAAACTAAAAAAAAATTTTTACAATTTTTTTTTACAAGTTAGGTTTGTTCGAAGCGTCTCGTCGAGCTGAGTTCATCTAGACTATTTTCAGAACGATCCGGAAAACTATAAGAGCGAAAATCGTGTTTTATTGAAATTATGTCCATTTCATAGAGGGAAAGTTGCATTTTCAACAGTAAAACAAGACAATTTTCGACGTGTACTTGAATATTGAACCGTTCTTAGTTGTTCCTCTTTAGAAAATTACCAAAATTTGACTGTGTTCAAAAATTCCTGTTTGCTGTAGCTAAGTCGGCAACCCCTGTCGACCCGGTCGCCCCCCCCAAGACACTTACTTTCAGGTTCAACCTGCTATGCTATCTGCCACATGGCGAGAGCCCACTCTTCAAATCATCGTATCGAAAACACGTACCATGATTTCGCGATCACGTTGCGGGCAACTGACAGACGCAAGTTTAACACGTTAGTTTAGCTCAGCACGCAAGTTTTAACATGTGGCGATGTTATCGGGTATCTGAAAAACGGTCGTGTGATGTGGTATTAACCAACATCTCCGCTCCAATTGTTTAACAATATATCGCACAACTCCATTGTAGACCTATAACATACGCCAATCAACAAAATATCATGTTCATCTCATGGCCTACCGACTGAAAAAACATGTTCTAAGTTGCAAGAAAACGATTTCTGAAACGATATTTCAATTCAGTTAAGTCATTTCAACGCTAAAAATTGACTCTAGAAGTCATCCAAATCGAAAAACATGGAGTACGTCGGTCAAAATGACCAAATAATGACATGTACCTAAGCACACAAAGAAGTTGGGAAGAAAATTTGGTTTGAACTTTCAAAAAATTATGCCATAAATCGAATTTTCAGAGCAAAGTAGAAGCAAGCAAAGTAAATTTTTTAAATTTTTTTTAAGTTTGAAAAAAAAATCCAAATTAAAAAAAAACGAAAAAAAAATAAAAAAAATTTTTTTTTCAAAGCTTCTAACCCTAGGTGGGGGGTGGGGGGGTACCCGTACACCTAGAGATGTAAGCTTAAAAAATTTTTTTTAAATTTTTTTAAAGTAAAAAAATGAGCATTTGTTAAATTTTTTTTAAATTATATATAAAATTTTATATTTAAATCAAATATATAAAAAATATATATATATAAATTAAATTAAGCACAATGTTGTGTAGATGCCCGTTTTTGGCATAATTTTTTGAAAGTTCAACAAAAATTTTCTTCGACTTTACTTTGTGACCAGTAGCGAAAGCGGGACCTCGGGTGAGGGGGGGTGTTTGCCTAATTTCAGAGGGGGGGTCAGAGGTGCCTTCTCGGTGCGGGGGGGGGTGCACGGGCAGCAAATTTTCCTGAGGGGGGGGGGTGCACTGGCAGAAAAATTTCGTGAGGGGGGGTGCACGGGATCGCACGGGTAATACCAAATTTTTGCCTTAGGAAAACACAGAAATTCTTGTGAAATACAGTCTATCTCGCTAATATATGCAACTCGCTGATTGGTCGGCTCCTCACGCTCCGCACCCCTGGGAACGGGATTCAGAAAATATCATGTTTTTTTGTTGTTCAGCGGTTTGTTTTCATTTTTTTTCATGCCGAAAAAATTCTAAATCAAAAACTACAAAATTCCAAACGTTTGAATTGGTAAAAAATTAGTAAACTGAAGTTTTTTGGTTGATTGACGGCGACGACGTCGTCGAGAATTTTTGCTTTCAAACGTACCGCTGGCCGCTGCTGCGTGTTCAAAACAAATTTAAAACAAACAAACAAAATAACAAAACTTGCTTCCAACGATTTCGACGGTTTTCATCCCGCTTTTAACAATTGATTCATTGGGTGCGCCATGTCCATTCATTGTTGTTCAAAGATTGTTCACATTGTCAATAAATACTGTCACCTGCTGCGTTCTTCTTCTCTGTGCTTCGGACACACAGTAGCGGCCAGCGGCGGCACGGTCTTTTCATGCCTAAAGGCAAAAACTAAACCAAAAACCATAGACGACGTCGTCGTAGTCAATCAACCAAAAAAGACATTTTTTGACATTGTGACCAATGCAAATTTTTGGAATTTGGTAGTTTTTTATTTAGAATGTTTTTTCGGCATGAAATAAATGAAAACAAACCGTTGAACAATGAAAAACATGATTTTTTCTGAATCCCGTTCCCAAGGGTGCGGAGCGTGAGGAGCCGACCAATCAGCGAGTTGCATATATTAGCGTGATAGACTGTACAAAATATTTTGTGCAAACAAGCTGCTTGTTTGGTCAGAAACAACAAAATCTATGTAGGGACAGACACAAACGTCAAGAGATGGTTCTTCGAACTCCCTGATTGATTTAGCACAACTTTTGATTTTTGAATTTTTTTTTTAATTTCAAAAAATGACGATTTTTGTTTTTTTTAACAACCCTAGTCCGAAGAACCACATATGAAATCATGAAATGCAAGCGCCTCCCGAATGACTCCCGTATGGCGGAACTTTGCAGATTTTGTTTTGGTGACCTCAATTACCCCTTTCATAGTTGTTCCAGAGCCGAGGGGTTGGGGGGGCCGATATAGATAGCTGGAGCAATTTTTCTAGATAGATAGCTGGAAAATTTTGGGGGGGGGGCGCGGGGGGGCATGTGACTTGGGGGGGGGGCGGTCAAAATTTTGAAATTTGATAGATAGACAGCTAAAACGCTAAAAAGCTGTAAAAACAGCAAAATAATGCTAGAAATACACTAAAAATCAAGTATAAACGCGTATTTTACCTAAAATTAGCAAAATTTTCAAGAATTACGAGCAAAAATGATCAATTTTGGTCAAAAATTGACTCATTTTATGTCTTCGAAGACAAAATTTTTTAGATAGATAGCTGGCTGATAAATTTTTTTAGATAGATAATAGCTGAGCCAAAAAAACCTGTCTGATAGAAATAGATTCGAAAATTTTTTGGGGGGGGGCCGGCAGAACACCGGCAACATGATGATGTGTCGTTTGTAGTTGGTTCCGATTATTTTTTGAAAACCAAAAAAATCCAAAATCACCATAAATTTGTGTTTTGTCGTTTTTCACACTTTTTTTATTGTAAAGCAACCAATCTATATTATTAAATTTACAAAGTGTCTGTGCGTGGCACTTTTTTGCATTTTGAATTGGCGCCCTTTTTTGCTACTTAAGACAACTCCATCTCAATTTCCTTAACCTATTTTTTTACTAATGCCAGTTGAGATTGTTTTCTCAAAACGTCGCTCTTCATAGCTGGAGTCATCATGATACTCTTTGGTCAACAGAGACAGTTCAGCGCAGCATAGGCAAATGGAAGCGTGGCTGATCAAAACTTGATGATCGACTGGGAAAGATGTAACAAAACCGTCTTTGAAAAAAGTTTGAAATTTTTTGTTTTTAAAAATCGGGTTGCAAAACGCACATCGACATCGGCATTGCAAGTTGCACTTTGGATTCAAAACAAGTAAATTTCATTGAAATTGATACTCCATGTTTCATTTTCAAATTGATACTCCATGGTTATGAGCGATAATTTCAACGTAACGCACGATGGGCAACTGGCAATTGTTGCTGCTCAAAACTTGACGAGCGACTGCGAAAGATGTAGCAAAACCGTCTCTGAAAAAAGTTAGTTTTTAATTGGGTCGAAATGGTATTTACCATTCATTTTCACTTTGCAAAATTTTTGGGTCATGTTGGGGTAAACGGGTAAAAAGAAGCAATGACTGCAAAACGAAATTATAAACGTCACTTTTTTGTTTCTTCTATTCATTTTCACTTGAGAAAAAAGGCTTGGCTTATGTTAGGGTAACCGGGAAAAAAAGCATTAGCTTTTTAAAACGGGTATTTTTTAATGAAAAAACCGTTAATTTTTTGTATTTTTTATTCAATCTTACTTAACTTACAAAAAGGTTTGACTTAGGTTACGGTGAACGGGTAAAAATAGCAAAATCATAAACTTCGCATTTTCACTTTGCAAAAAAGGCTTGGCTTAGGTAAACGGGTAAAAAAGCATTAGCTTTTTAAAACGGGTAATAGAAAAAAACGTTAATTTTTATGTTTTTATTCAATCTTACTTAACTTACAAAAAGGCTTGACTTATGTTACGGTGAACGGGTAAAATTAGCAAAATCATAAACTTCGCATTTTCACTTTACAAAAAAGGCTTGGCTTAGGTAAACGGGTAAAAAAGCATTAGCTTTTTAAAACGGGTAAATGAAAAAAACAGTTAGTTTTAATATTTTTTATTCAATTTTACTTCACTTACAAAAAGGCTTGCCTTCGGTTAGGGTAAACGGGTAAAAAAAGCAAAATCATAAACTTCACATTTTTTATTTATTTAAATACATTAAAAAATATTGTATTGTAGGCGGCTTCACGGCAGCACAAGGTAAATTTTCTTCAGGGTTATTATTCAGTAAACGTTACTGTTTTTTCTTTCTAAGTCAATGCCACTTCACCAAAAAGGCTTGGCATTGATTAAGCCACATACGCTCGGGTCAATAGGCTAGTAGTGAATAAAACAACAACCAACCACAAACTACATATCAACGTGTTCCGGATGTTCTGCTGAGATGATTGAGCCGTCGATCGTCGAAATCGGCTCAGGAAATCGTCGTGATCTGGACGACGTCATGTGTTCCCTTTTTGTGCTTCACGACATGTGTCTTGTGCGCCGATCTGACACACAACGCGACTCTGCCGGCGCTGTGCTCTACCGATTTCAAGGATCGACAACTCAGTCAATGATTTTTGTGGAATAAAAAAGGATAGGAAGACAAAATAAACATAAAATAACATATCATAATCACGTACGCAGTGAATGATTTTGGTGCGGTCTTTTGGCACGTGCGGTATTTTGGTTTGATAGCATCTGCGGTCTTTTGGTCACAAAAAAATCTCAAATGTGCGGTCTTTTGGCACGTGCGGTCTTTTGTCCGCAAGCCCCCTAGAACAACTATAGATGGTATGAATAATTCATTCGTCAAACTCTGTGTTTGAATAATGAATGACGAATGAGTAATATATTATTCAAATAGTATTATTCACGTAATTTTTCAAATTATTCATTATTCACATGAATAATTTGCCGATAGTAGATGATTAATGAATAATGAACGATTGTTCATTGACTTTTACCTGCCACCCTGTATTTTTTACCCTAACACATTCATGTTTTAGTTATCGAATTACAGGTGTAGGTGCTGTAGGTGCAAATCATCAATGGCGGAGAGGATCAAGTGCAAATCACCATTTTAAACAAATCAACACTGATAAAAGTAAACAAAACGTTCAATTATAACTAAAGGCCCTAACGTCTGCTTGCCCAATCGGTTCAGGATAAAACTAATTGGCGACAGTTGTTAGGTGTACAGGTATAACATATCCAAATTTCAGTTCAAACGGATAAACGGTGTAGAAGATATAGCCATTTAACCGTTGCTTGTCGTGTGTGCACACAGATAAACACAACAACAACAGAGAGAAACATAACACTGTCTCTTGTGACTTTACGCGTGAGGGGTGCATAATTGCTCACATACGTATGTGTGTATGCCACATACAAAACAAATAGCCCCTCGCATGATTTCCTTTCATTTTGTGTTTGTTGATTTTTTGATTTCTGGACAAAATGGCTGTATCTCGAGTTATATAAGACCAAATTTAACGATTCTTCTACTTTTCCAAACTAAAATTCACTCAGGATTTCAAAAAATGTGTTGAATTTTGCACAGATATTACGAATTTGCGAGTAAAGTACAAAACAAGTAGTGCAATATGCAGGTTTCTGGTGGCCCATGGTACAAATGCGGAAAAAACATGATACAATTTTGACGTACTGCATAAACAAACAAAACAAATCAACCGCAAGTTCATTTTTAGTTTTATAAGTTTGTTTTGTTGCACCACCTGTGGAAATTTACAATCAGATTTCAGTACCTTCCTGTCAGTGTACATGTTTTTTGTTACTTCCCCCCAGTGCTCATGAGGTATCACAAAATGCGAGGTTGGTGTGGTCAATCAAGGTGTGTTCTGAGCACAAAAACTTTTGCAACTTGTGCAACTTGTTTTAAACAAGTCCAATCTTTTTGTTTGCATTATTCATTCGTCATTAATAGTACTATTTGAATAATGGGCCCATTACTCATTATTCAAAATAGTATTATTCAAATAATTTAAAAACCCCATTATTCATTCGTCAACTAATGAATAATCAACCAATAGTATACCATCTATAAGAACAACTATGACCCCTTTTCCAAACCGTCACCATGCCTCTTCTTGTGTTTTGACCTCCAAAACGTCACTAATTGTCCCCAGCTAAGCTAATGCTAAAGTGAAGACAAACATACCGCCTTGAAATTCGATCAATTCTTCTGATGATGTCGCGACGACACGACACGAAGCAGCAACCAGACAACGTAGCGCTTGCAAACGGAGCAGCGAGCACAATCGGACGCTCTGCGAGGCGAATCGTCACCAAATCTGCATCGGAAATGGTAGGCCAAGCTTTGGGACGCTCAAAAACTTCATTGCAGATGTTGTCGAAGCCTAAAATCAGTCGGTAAAACGGTCCAAAATCACTGCTGACGGTTTTACGAGGTAATATCAAAGAAAATTTTTGTTGAACTTTCGGAAAATTTTGCCAAAATTGAGGTTTTCAGAGCATATTAGAGGAAAATTTTTTGAATTTAAAAAAAAATCGGCATTTTTGTTTTTTTTAATCACTTTTTTTTTAAAAAAAAATTCATTTTTGTTTAACAACCCTAGGCCGGCCCCCCCAGGGCTGCCCTTCTTTTCTAAAATCCGCTTCAGGTAAAACACGGTCGTTGTCGGACATTGCTTAAACGGACCAAATTCAAATCCTAATCCTAAAGCCTAATTTTAAGCCAAACCTGATCCTAACCTAATCCTAACCTAAGCCAAGCCTTTTCAAGAAGGAGGATGTCAGAACAATTGCGCTGAGCATGTGGATGCGAGGTGCGCGTGCGTTTTAAAAAAGAAGCGCCAGGCCCCCCCCCCCACAGTACCGTGGGCGAGGGGGGGGGGGGGGGGGTACACCCCCCCAGAGCACCAGAGACCGTCGGGTGGGGGGGGGGGGGGGGGGGGGGGGGGGGGGGCACCGTGCCACCCCCCCCTAAAACCGGACCCCCCCCCCCCCCATCGGACCCCCCCCCCTCAAAAATTTGGCCGACACCACCCCCCACCCCACACCCCCCATGAAATTTTGTCTGGCGGAGACCCCCCCAAAATTTTCCGTACACCCAAAAATTTTTTTCGAAAATCATGATTTTTTGTCTATAAAGTCCATAATATAAGCTGAATATGTGATAACTTGACCATCTTCATTGTAATTTCAACGATTTTGCAGCAAAATTTAGCGTTTTTCCTTCAAAATTTAAGCGAAAAATTACGTAAAACTACAAAGCTAAACCGGAGCTGGAGCTGATCCCTGATCCCAATGTTTCACCCCTTCAACAAAGCTGTCAATCAAGGCACTTTCACTTTGTTAAAAAGGCTTCACTTAGGATTAGGGTTGTTAAACAAAAATGAAAAATTTTTTTAAAAAAAAGTGATTAAAAAAACAAAAATGCCGATTTTTTTTTTAAACTTCGAAAAATTTTCCTCTAATATGCTCTGAAAACCTCAATTTTGGCACAATTTTTCGAAAGTTCAACAAAAATTTTCTTTGATTATACCTCGTAAAACCTTTAGCAGTCGATTTTGGACCGTTTTACCGACTGATTTTAGGCTTCGACAACATCTGCGATGAAGTTTTTGAGCGTCCCAAAGCTTAGCCTACCATTTCCGATGCAGATAAGGTGACGATTAGCCTCGCAGAGCGTCCGATTGTGCTCGCTGCACCGTTTGCAAGCGCTACGTTGTCTGGTTGCTGCTTCGTGTCGTGTCGTCGCGACACCATCAGAAGAATTGATCGAATTTCAAGGCGGTATGTTTGTCTTCACTTCAGCATTAGCTTAGCTGGGGACAATTAGTGACGTTTTGGAGGTCAAAACACAAGAAGAGGCATGGTGACGGTTTGGAAAAGGGTTAATTGAGGTCACCAAAACAAAATCTGCAAAGTTCCGCCATACGTAGGGTTAGGGGCTTTGAAAAAAAAAATTTTTTTTTAATTTTTTTTTCCGTTTTTTTTTTAAATTTGGATTTTTTTTTTCAAACTTAAAAAAAAAATTTGAAAAATTTTTCTTCTACTTTGCTCTGAAAATTCGATTTATGGCATAATTTTTTGAAAGTTCAAACCAAATTTTCTTCCCAACTTTGTGTGCTTAGGTACATGTCATTATTTGGTCATTTTGACCGACGTACTCCATGTTTTTCGATTTGGATGACTTCTAGAGTCAATTTTTAGCGTTGAAATGACTTAACTGAATTGAAATATCGTTTCAGAAATCGTTTTCTTGCAACTTAGAACATGTTTTTTCAGTCGGTGGTAGGCCATGAGATGAACATGATATTTTGTTGATTGGCGTATGTTATAGGTCTACAATGGAGTTGTGCGATATATTGTTAAACAATTGGAGCGGAGATGTTGGTTAATACCACATCACACGACCGTTTTTCAGATACCCGATAACATGGCCACATGTTAAAACTTGCGTGCTGAGCTAAACTAACGTGTTAAACTTGCGTCTGTCAGTTGCCCGCAACGTGATCGCGAAATCATGGTACGTGTTTTCGATACGATGATTTGAAGAGTGGGCTCTCGCCATGTGGCAGATAGCATAGCTGGTTGAACCTGAAAGTAAGTGTCTTGGGGGGGGGGGCGACCGGGTCGACAGGGGTTGCCGACTTAGCTACAGCAAACAGGAATTTTTGAACACAGTCAAATTTTGGTAATTTTCTAAAGAGGAACAACTAAGAACGGTTCAATATTCAAGTACACGTCGAAAATTGTCCTGTTTTACTGTTGAAAATGCAACTTTCCCTCTATGAAATGGACATAATTTCAATAAAACACGATTTTCGCTCTTATAGTTTTCCGGATCGTTCTGAAAATAGTCTAGATGAACTCAGCTCGACGAGACGCTTCGAACAAACCTAACTTGTAAAAAAAAATTTAAAAAAAAAAAATTTTTTTTTAATTTAAAAAAAAAATCCGGATTTTTTTCCCCTAACCCTAGCCATACGGGTGTCATTCGGGAGGCGCTTGCATATCATATGTGGTTCTTCGGACTCCCTGATTGATTTAGCACAACTTTGATTTTTGAATTTAAAAAAAAAAAAATTAAAAAAAAAACAAAAATGACGATTTTTGTTTTTTTAACAACCCTACTTAGGATTAGGATTAGGTTTAGGATTAGGAACCTACAACGACTTCGGTAATTGCTAAAAACACCGCAGCGGTGAAAACACCGCACCGATGAAAACACCGCACGGTGAAAACACCGCACCGATGAAAACACCGCACGGTGTGATTTATGGAACGGGTTGGGTCGGCATGAACATAGGGTGTTGTACCAACTGATTTTGTGCCGTTAATAAAGTTTTTTTTTGTTTTTTCGTGGTTATCTTGTGATGTTTGTGATTAACGAATGATTAACAGTGACCATTCTTCTGATAACGTAACACATAACGTCGCCCAGATCACGATTTCCTCGGCCGATTTCGACGATCGATGGCTCAATCAACTCAGCAGAGCATCCGGAACACGATGATGTGTCGATTGTGGTTGGTTTTGGTTTTATTTACCGTTGGTCGTTGTGCAATAAAAAATTTACGAAAAAACACAAAACACCAATTTATTGTGATTTGGATTTTTTTCGATTTTCAGAAAACCGTGAAAACCAACCACAAACGAGGCATCATCGTCTTCCGGGTACTCCGCTGAGTTGATTGAGCTATCGATCGTCGAAATCGGTTGAGCACAGCGCTGGCAGAGTCGCGTGACATTAGGACTTCATTAGGATTAGGATTGGGCTTAGGATTAGGAACCTACAACGACTTCATTGAAACCGAACTAAAACAACAAAACACACTGTAAACTTGGCTTTGGTTTAGTAATGTAGGCAAAGCGAAAAATTATCATGGGGGGGGGTGGGGGGGGTGGACCCCCCCCAGTAAATTTTGAAAAAATGCACCCCCCCATGGGACCCCCATGGGGGGGGGGTCCCACGTTACCATAGGTTGGACCCCCCCCTCACTTTTTGGTCGGCACCCCCCATAGTTGTTCTAGGGGGGGCCTGGGGGGCCGGCCCCCCCAAAAAAATTTCGAATCTATCTCTATCAAACAGGTTTTTTCGGCTCAGCTATTATCTATCAAAAAAATTTTCTCAGCCAGCTATCTATCTGAAAATTTTTGTCTTCGAAAACATAAAATGAGTCAATTTTTGACCAAAATTGACCATTTTTGCTCGTAATTCTTGAAAATTTCGCTAATTTTAGGTAAAATACGCGTTTATACTTGATTTTTAGTGTATTTTTAGCATTATTTTGCTGTTTTTATAGCTTTTTAGCGTTTTAGCTATCTATCTATCAAATTTCAAAATTTTGACCGCCCCCCCCAAAGTCACATGGCCCCCCCGCGGCCCCCCCCCAAAATTTTCCAGCTATCTATCTATCTAGAAAATTTGCTCCAGCTATCTATATCGGCCCCCCCCCCCCCAACCCCCTCGGATCTGTAACAACTATGCCACCCCCCCCCCCCCCCCCAGCGGACCATACCCCTTCGAAAATTGTTCCCACGGTACCGCCTAGAGATGTAAGGGTCAAAAAAAAATTTTTTTTTAAATTTTTTTTTAAAAAAAAGTAAAAAAAAAATGAGCATTTTTTTATTTTTTTATTAAAAATTTTTGAAATTTTTTCTTTAATGTGCCCGAAAATGCCGTTTTTGGCATAATTTTTCGAAAGTTCAACAAAAATTTTCTTTGACTTTACCTTGTCACTTAGTCTTCAACGCTGCAGGTGGTATTCTGGATTGATTTATCGACTGTTTTCAGCCTTGGTGAGTGATGATCGACTCGCGCATTGAAGTACTTGAGCGTCGCAAACAGTACCGTGGGTGGGGGGGGGGGTGGGGTAGGGTTGTTAAAAAAAACAAAAATCGTCATTTTTGTTTTTTTTTTAAAAAAAATTTAAAAAAAAAAAATTTCAAAAATCAAAGTTGTGCTGAATCAATCAGGGAGTCCGAAGAACCACATATGATATGCAAGCGCCTCCCGAATGACACCCGTATGGCGGAACTTTGCAGATTTTGTTTTGGTGACCTCAATTACCCCTTTTCCAAACCGTCACCATGCCTCTTCTTGTGTTTTGACCTCCAAAACGTCACTAATTGTCCCCAGCTAAGCTAATGCTAAAGTGAAGACAAACATACCGCCTTGAAATTTACGATCAATTCTTCTGATGGTGTCGCGACGACACGACACGAAGCAGCAACCAGACAACGTAGCGCTTGCAAACGGTGCAGCGAGCACAATCCGACGTCTCTGCGAGGCTAATCGTCACCTTATCTGCATCGGAAATGGTAAGCTAAGCTTTGGGACGCTCAAAAACTTCATCGCAGATGTTGTCGAAAGCCTAAAATCAGTCGGTAAAACGGCCCAAAATCGACTACTAAAGGTTTTACGAGGTATAATCAAAGAAAATTTTTGTTGAACTTTCGAAAAATTGTGCCAAAATTGAGGTTTTCAGAGCATATTTTCAGGGGGGGTACACCCCCCCCCCCAGAGCACCTCTTCGAGACCGTCGGGTGGGGGGGTGGGTGGGGGGGCACCGTGCCACCCCCTAAAACCGGGCACCCCCCCCCCATCGCCCCCCCCCCCTCGAAAATGTGGCCGACACGCCTCTCCCCCACCCTCCCCCCTGAAAGTTTGTCTGGCGGACCCCCCCCCCCAAAATTATCGGCACACCCTAGATTTTTTTTTTCGAAAATCATGATTTTTTGTCTATAAAGTCCATAATATAAGCTGAATATATGATAACTTGACCATCTTCATTGTAATTTCAAAGATTTTGCAGCAAAATTTAGCGTTTTTCCTTTCAAATTTGAGCGAAAAAATTTCATGGGGGGGTGGGGGTAGAGATGTCAAGAAAAAAAAATTTTCTATTTTTTTTCTTTAAAAAAAAAAAATTTTTTTTTAAAATTTTTTTTTAAAAATGAAAGTTGTTCAGAATTTTTCAGGGAGTCCGAATATCACCATCTGAGGAGCCACCGACTTACCATATGACCCCCACTCATATGGGAGGAGGGTGAAAATTTCAGACTTGGTTTCGGCGACCCCATTTTCCCACCGACGACATCACGTCTCGTGTTTTGCCTCTCAATTCACCTCAAATAACATGGAAACAAGTTCCACAACAAACCGGTGTGATCACGCTGACGACACGAGGCGAAACAGCAACGAGCAACCAACGAAGTTACGCTTGCAGTGGCAGACAGTGCAATTTCCACCTTTCGAGATCCTGAAAAACGATGCGTAAATGTGAGTTCTCTGCTTCTATCTCACCTTAGCGACATCGGAATTTGTTGAACTAGCCTTTGCGACGCTCAAGTACTTCAATGCGCGAGTCGATCATCACTCACCAAGGCTGAAAACAGTCGATAAATCAATCCAGAATACCACCTGCAGCGTTGAAGACTAAGTGACAAGGTAAAGTCAAAGAAAATTTTTGTTGAACTTTCGAAAAATTATGCCAAAAAACGGCATTTTCAGGGCACATTAAAGAAAAAATTTCAAAAATTTTTAATAAAAAAAATAAAAAAAAATGCTCATTTTTTTTTACTTTTTTTTAAAAAAAAAAAAATTAAAAAAAAAAATTTTTTTTTTGACCCTTACATCTCTAGGTGGGGGGGTGTGCACCCCCCCCACAGAAAATTTTGAAAAATGCACTCCCCCATGGGGGGATTCCCCCGGGGGGGGGTCCTGTTACCATATGGACCCCCCCCCCCCCTCACAGCACACAATCGAACGAAGCATG